>OMKP01023150.1:0-18560 GCA_900302375.1 Bathygadus melanobranchus
GTCCTGTCCTGGTCAGGGACGGGACCGAAGAGCAATCTGTTCTTCTGCATGTTTTTGTTGTGTGGTTCTATGGGGGGAACCCGAGTGAACACGGGATGGGTTCAGTGTTTTGGAAGGGGAGGTCTTCATTGTGTGTGTGTCTTTGTGTGTAGACTTCCAGAACATACCGGGTGTCATGCGTCAGTCAGCCCCGCGGCCCCAGGGCTTCAGCACCATGCGGCCCACCTCCCAGATGCCCCGCATGATGTCCACCCAGCGTGTTGGTCAGTCACCCTCCTCTCCTTCTTTTAACTCCATAGCCAATAACACTTGATTCATGAGAAAATCTTTACGAACAAAGGCAGACAAGGTTTGTTTGGATGGGTTTAGTATCCTTCTGTTCACAAGAGGCTGAATGGGTTTTTGTTATGATAAGTATGCACTTGCATTACTATAGTCTCCCCAGGTTTCGCTGTTGTTAAATAGTATACTGGCCTGGGTAGGTGGAATTTCCCCTGTGTTCGACAGGTTTTAATCTAATGACTCGCCAGCAACGCCCCAACATCGAAAGTGAAATGTAAAGCGTAGTGGTGCTGTGTAGTTATGTATTTAAATACTCACACATCTCGCTAGCAGCTGTAGTAGTAAGAAAGGTATTGGATATTCAACAGATATTCACATCCGAATTACAGCAATCTAGCGAAGGGAACTAAAAACGAGTCCCAGTGTGTTTAGCAGTGTATACCTGCCAAGGAGACAGGGCTCCATTGTTTGTAATTTTAATATTGTCTATAAGTACCCTGGATTTTAATAAGTACCCTGCCCTAAACAGCAGCCTAACTAAACGCAAGTAAACGAGATACATTTCACGTTTCAAATTTCCTAATGGATTTGACATTAAAATCAAAGTTTAGAAGTGTATCCTGCTGGCTCTACAATGGTAAAAAGCAGGCAATACTGTTACTAGATTTGGACCCTGTATTAAATTGTTAGTTTTTTGGTGTTTCTTGCATAATTAGAATTAAATGTAGAAACAAAATACATCAAATTGATGTTTTGGTATTACGCAATCTGAAGCTCCTCAACATGTGCTTTGGATCCAGTCCCTAGTACTGTGTGATGGTTTGGCTCCCTCTATTCTTAGAATAATAAATACCTAATTGGAAAAAAATATACTTCCTACTGCCTACCTAGATTTAAATCTCTCCTATATGAGTAACGTGACCAGACAGCTTTCTTCCACCTGAAAAACGTTGCCAAAATACGGCCATTTTTAACACAATAGGATGGAGAGAAACTATTTAATGCTTTTATCACTAGTAGGTTAGACTACTGCAATACACTGGTCCCCCCCAAAATGCTACAGAAAGTCTTACTCCTACAGAAGTCTGCTACTAGAATTTTAAGTAAGACCAAGAAGAGAGCACATCACTCCTGTTTTAGCGGACCTGCACTGGCTCCCTTTTTCTCTTAGAATGGATTTTTAAGGTCCTTTGAAGTACCTACAAAGCTCTTAATGGTGTAGCACCTTGTTATATCTTACTTTTTAATATCCTATCAGTCACAAAAAAGCCCTTAGGTCCTCCAATACTTGTCTTTTAACCGTACCCAAAGTACTCTACAAAGAAAGTGGGGATGTTGCTTTTATGTATTATGCACCCAATCGTGGAACGCCCTGCCTATGTATATCAATGAGGCGAGCTCTGTGCACATTTTGAAAAGAGCTTAAAACGTGCCTTTACTGGAAGGCTTTTAGCTAATCCAATTAATCTTGTGCTTAATCCCCTAAACAAGTCTGTTTATATTTTATTTAAGTGTATTTCTACTTTGTTATGAAAGGTGCTATACAAAAAGTCTATTATGACATTTTTTAGTCAGCTATAAGTCAGGAGGGAATGCGTTTAGTCGACTAATGCAACAGCTGTAGTTATGGGATGTTGAACCCTCCTGGTTGTATTATTCAAAGAAAGAATTGTTGAAAGTCTGCAGCTTTGTCAAATTCGGTGCTACTTTCTCTATGGGTCGCACCGGCCAAAATGGCTGCAACAGTGACTGTAGTTCATGGGCCCCGTGTTCCCTCACTGTGGACACTGGGGACAAAATTGCACTACATACAGAGAAGTTAGATGAAGATAGATTTCCTATTTTGGTGAGCCCTTGCTTGATTATCTAAAGGCAACAATGTTTGTACTACAGACAATTAAGTTGCAGGTTAAAATGCTAGTGTTTGTACAACATCGCTGTAGTAGACAAGGCAGGCTACGTTCTGGATTCAAATGTTTTGATCCTAAACTCTTAAACCTTGTGTCCCCTACAGCCCAGACGATGGGCCCCCGGCCGACCAACGCCGCCACAGCTGCTGCCACCCAGGTGCGCGGCGTCCCCCAGTACAAGTACACCCCGGGTGTCCGCAATCCTCATCAGCACATGGCCCCACAGCCCCAGGTCCCCATGCAGCAGGTACCTAGCTCTTACAGCATGAGACTCAATGGCAATGCTTTAAATATAGGTTAGTGGTTAGGCTGGTTGGGTTCGACCCCCATGTGCACATATGTCTACCCGTAGGCATCTCTTAAAAAAGATTTTTTTTAAAATAAAGTCTGCTAAATGGTAAATTAATGCCTGCCAACATCTGCCAAGTTTACTAAACGGGAAAAAAATGCCAATGAAAGTAACCAATGAAGATGTATTGCTTAATGGCATAGGTAGGATGTTGAGTTTAATATCCTTTAGCAGTGGCTCAATCAACAATTCGTACATGACTTTATGTTGTCCTGAAAGTGTTTATTCGGGCACAGTAGCCCCTCATTTGGTTTGTTGCCTCACTGGTTGTGTTGTCTCTTCTGTCTGGGCAGCCCGCTGTTCACGTGCAGGGCCAGGAGCCACTAACGGCCTCCATGCTGGCCGCGGCCCCACCCCAAGAACAGAAGCAGATGCTGGGTAAGACTTCAACCTGCATGATGCCGTAGAGTCTGATTACCTCCATAAAATATGCTTACACCCACGGTCCCTAAACAAACACTTAAGTACTCTCTCGTTCTCTCTTTGCCTGTGTCTCTCTCTCTCCATCGATTCCTGCACCAGGTGAGCGTCTCTTCCCGCTCATCCAGAACATGCATCCCAGCCTGGCGGGGAAGATCACCGGCATGCTGCTGGAGATCGACAATTCTGAGCTACTCCACATGCTGGAGTCCCCAGAATCCCTCCGCTCCAAGGTCCGTCCCTACCCTCCATTTCAACCACTCGCTCTCCTCCATTTTAGACCAGGCACCTCCATTTCAGCTACACTCACGCCTCCATTTCAACTCCTCACGCGTCCATTTCAGCTCCACTCACGCGACCATTTCGGCTCCACTCACGCGTCCATTTCGGCTCCACTCACACGACCATTTCGGCTCCACTCACACGACCATTTCAACCATTCAGTTTCCAACCACAAACAAAACGAGATCTAAACAAAGCTGAGTGTTTTGAAGAGAGGTATGAGTGGGGTTGATATTGGCTGGAGGAAACAAGTGATCCGTACATTGCTTTAGTGAGTTGTCATCAAGCCATGCTGTCGTCGTCCCCGCCAGGTGGATGAGGCCGTGGCTGTGCTGCAGGCCCACCAGGCCAAGGAGGCCGCCCAGAAGACTGTGACCAACACTGCTGTCCCAGCTGTCTGAAATTGCCACCACCAAGATACTTGGTAAGATCCATGTCCTCCATAACACTCCCTGAAAGAATTGTCTGCAGCTTTGTCAAATTCGGTGCTACCTTCTCTGTGGGTCGCACCGGCCAAAATGGCTGCAACAGTGACTGTAGTTCATGGGCCCCGTGTTCCCTCACTGTGGACACTGGGGACAAAATTGTACTACATACAATGTAGATTTAGTTTCAAATGCAAATTAACATTGTCTCTAGCCAAAACATTTTTTTCCTCTTACTGCAGTAGACAAGGGAGGCCAATAGCATATGCTGGGACTTTGTTTTATTTGCCCTCAACTTTGCAAAAGATCTGTATTCGGCCAAGGGAATCTGATAAATTGCATGCTCCTTATTCCCACTGCCATATCAATATTTTAGTTTCCACACTAAAAACCATTGATGTCATTTTGCCTTGTGTTTTCAGGAATGGGGGATCCCTGAAGTGTACAGCTTCACCGAGGAAGAGGAGAAAAAAATAAACATTGAAAATGCAGAAAACAAAGCAAAAAGAAGCTAAATGACAAAAAAGAAAGGAAGGAACTGTCCGTCCGGGCCTAGTGAAGTAACCGCTAGTTCCTGTTCGTTTATCCAAACAAAAACACAAAAAAAGAGAAAATTTAGAAAATTAAAAAATGTTGGAGTTTGGGGGTTTTAAGAGGGAATTCCATAGGGAGATGGAAGTTGCTAAAAGCGTTCCTTTATTGTTCAGATGTTTTATCCCTTTTATTGTTTTTGACTGGTGGAAATGCAGGGAGAACCCAGCATTGTGACTTTACCCTTGACATTTGCTTGCTTGAATAAAAGTTATAAATTAAAAAATATGCCTCCTTATTTTCACAAAATGAAGTTGTAACGGTGCTTACGGTTGGCGTTCGGTTCTGTCGGTATGTAATATGTTCTCATAGATGTAGGGCTTTTAATATATGTGGTAGAGTTTGCCCTTTTTATTTAAACATTTACATTTAGGGCATTTGGCAGACTTGTCCCAAAGCGACTTACAATTAGTACATTTGTCGAAAGAGCGAAACTATCGCTGATGGGCTCTAAACCTTCGTTAACTTGAGTACTGCCAATATTTAAGATAGTGGCACTGTCAAGAAAAAAACCTGCCAATCCACGGGTCAATCCATCAAAGGTTGAATGAAATTGTCAACTTCCATTATGTTAAAGTCTTGCTACGATGAAAACTGCTAGCCACAAATAATCCATGTGGAGGTTGGAAATGGGGAAACTTTCATTGTGCAGATTTAACCAGCACTGCTGTGACTATAGTACTTTCAGTTTATATAGTATATTTTGTTTATAATTGAACTACAATGTCAAGCTATTTAACATTTTGCTCAACTCAACCAAATTCCAGCTATTTTCAACCATCAATTTAAGTAGTTCCCAAAAACACAAACTAGGCCTAAATGTTGACAACTCAGAAATGACACATTTGTACTTCATTTTTTATTTTTTATTATCTATTGTGCTTTTGATCACTTCTAGCACACATTTTTTAGGCCGCTGCCACCCTCAACCAACACTTCAAAGTTGTTCCATTCTAGATGGAACTACTCGGAAGTGAAGTGTGTTGGATACTGCCGTGAATATAGTTCCAGGCAGCTCTCGGGTGGCACACCAAGGACATCTGACAACTATAGGGTGGTGGGGGTTTAGTTGGCGATAGCCTGGGCCCTTTCCATGAGACTGCGGAACATGCTGTCCAGCTCAGTCTGGAAGTCATCCACGAAGGGCTGGATCCTCTGCTGCACATCCTCGGCCAGGGGGCTGACCTTCTCCTGGACAGAGGTGGCCAGAGGGGCGAGGTTCTCCTTGATCTTGGTCACAATGGGCTCCATCTGGTTCCTCCCATCCTCGATGAAGGACCTGTGAGAGAGAAGGGGAATGAAAGGATCAGAAAAAGGTGTGCATGGGAAACCTTGCACGTTGAATTGTTGACTTACATATAAGGCTCAAAGTAGGTTGCAGATAAGCAGTAGACCTATTTAAGAAACTATGTTCCGCTGACATGACCACATCTGTATTCTTGGGAAGTGGTCGTTGGACAGGCCATTGACTAGCTAGATTTGCATAGAGAGCCACTCTGAAGAAATGTTCAGACAATATCAGAACAGACCATTGTGAGGCAGGTCTCTACAATTATTTCAAATCCCAACCATGTCCTCTACCAGCTCCTGCCCCATCCAGGTAGGTAGCTAGGCTTTCAGACCCCCACAGTGCAGGCTCCACAGATACCCCCCACTCCCACAATCAGGCTGAACTCACACTTCCGATCAACTGCATTAATTAATTAATTAATTGTTTGTTTCAATAGTTGATTTTTCACAAATGTTGAATGTTCGATACAGTTGATGTCCAAGATGACAACAGTCTTCTGGTATGTAGCCTATAAGCCATGTATACTCACTGAGAGTTGAGTGTATCTGACAGCTTCTGAACAGTGGTCATCAGATCAGCCTTCATGTTTTCGAAGAACGTGGTTATCTTCTGGATATCTGTAACCTCGGCAGACAAAGATCCTGTGGAAAGGCAGAACTGATTGATCAATACACACACACACACACACACACATATATATGCTACATACATACAGAGCCTCCTTCCATTTTAATTAGTGAGTTAGAGATTTTCCTACCTTGGGCCAGAGCCAGGACAACAATAGCGGCAATGAGTGTGTACTTCATGGCTGGGAGCTGGAGGGGTCACCTGAAAATAAAAAATATGATTCAATCATTAGACCCTTGATTACATAGTCTTGTGCAATCAAAACGCATGATAACTAATCAGCTTCTCAACGGGTACATCAGATTTTTCCGTTATTATTACATGAGCATTTTGCCCATTTCAAAGTAAAAGTTCTACGGACCGTTACAAGATTGAACATGCCTACTTTTTACTTAAATAATTTAACTAACTATTGAAAATAACAAATTGGCCTACTCCTAATATTAATTAATGTACAGGGATATGATATAGCGTTTTATGTTTTTCCAAGCACTTCTTGATCCGAATCATTTCTTGGAGCCCGGACCAATTTAGAGTCTAATAAATTGTCTACTTATTGACATAGATTCGTGAAATAATCATATATAATCAATAAGGAACGCATGAACATGTGTTCAAGCTCGTTACTGTTTCAGTCCAAATGTATTCTGTAGGCCTATAGCATTCGTGAAAAATAAATAGTAAAAAATAATATCTAAACCTGAAACAGTGAACACCTAATTAAAAAGGAAGACTCTTACCTGTAGCGCAAGGTAATTTGGACCTGATGGTGCTTTCCTTGGAGGATCTCCTGCCTCTTATAGTGCAGCAGGCTCCACGCAATCTGGCCACAGCTCAACTCCTATTGGTCGAGATGGGCCAACACCATTTAATAGTTGATAGTGTGACACGGAGTTTCTGACCCTTGTTGTTCACTGTGCCACCTGGCTAATCTTAATCAAAGTCCAATAGTACCCGGCCTGCGTAAGAACGCTGATTGCTCAAACGTCAGGGTTGTCTTATCATCTTAATGTTTGTTAAATAAAAACCCTTTACGCCGGTTTAATTTAGGCGCTTCGCTGAAATGGCTGATTTGCTCAATGATAGAATGATTGGATGACAGAAGAGTTGGTGTCAGGCTGAGCAAACAAGATAAGGGTCAGTCAAATGTTTACATAGATGCGCATTTCTGCGTGAGTCAGAACATGGGAATGTGTTTTTCTGTTTTTCCTACCATTTGATTTGTTTTGAGAAGATTGCCGTCGATCAGGGCAAAGTGTTTCACTATAAACCGAATCTGGGTATGGCCTTGTTGAGTTGAGTACAAATGATAGTATACAGACGCACACACACACACACACACACACACACACACACACAATGCTTGTCTTGTGGGATCTAAAAGCCTAATTCCTATATTATACATACTTTAAAGTACTATGTGCATGTTAATGTACATAATGTATAATGTTTAATGTATAATTAATAGCTATCCTATATGTCTGATGTATTTAGTATGTATCTGTATGTATTTAGTATACATCACATTCCACGAATCCCACTTCTAAGAAGTGGTATTCGTGGTATTGTTTTTATTCCATAACATTTCGGTGATTAATTAAGTTCCACCTCATAGTCCAATTAAACTGTTGTTGTTGGTTGTAAAAGTAACGTAAGAGCCGAGGTAAAAGGGTAGGACAACTCTGTGGTACACAAGACACGTGGAAAGAAAGATAAGGTCTTCAGTTTGCTGCTGAATGCTTGGGGCTTTTATTTTGACGACTCAGGGTATTCACAAAATCAAATTTGGATCAAGCAATATGCAATGTTTGGACCCGTTGAGGGAAAATCATTTAAACTAGCTCAACAGTCACAGACTGGAACAACACAAACATGGAGCTGTGTTTGCGAAGTCAAACTGTTTGTCCAGTCAGAATAAAACACTAATTAGGCCACGCACACACAAGCGCACACGCACACGCACGCGCGCGCGCGCGCACACACACACACACACACACCAAGACTATCAGACAGAATGCATCTCGCAATTCGACCCGACTAACAGTTCGACAATGTAGGCCTACTTGTAAGGCACAACAGGCAACGGGAACGACTTCAACACACCAACAATAAGGAGCAGACAGATGTAGTACATTTGCGCCCTCTATGTTCTTGCCAAGGAGGAGGCGCAGCAAAAGGCTCGTATTTCTGTGACCGCTATTTCTCCGCCTATCGATGACTGACAATCCAGCAGCCTAATCCTAGAGGTGGATTCATTTGGGCATCGTGTCTGCTCCATCAATATCCTGTCGCGTCAAACGACAAGCCTGCTTTTGGTGGTCAAACATCCACAAACCTAGTGCTTGTTGTTGAAACAGATCGATCGATTTCCAGCATAGATCTTGATATCGCAGACATTACGTCGGGACAATGGACTCTATCTCGGACAGTATCCGCCCCCAGAGACTCCAACCGGGTATTGGATTTGGTACATTTGGATCCACGGGAACTCTGCGCTCGTCTCTGCGGCCAGGGGTTACGGTTCCCATCGCCCCGCTGTTACCTCCCCCAGCTTCCCTGCTATGCGTGTCCTCATCGGGGCCACCTCCCCCACCGCCGCCGCTCCAGTTCCACAGCCTGTACGGCACCATGGGCGGCATGGGGCTCGGAACAGCCGCGTCTGGACCTGGCAACAACCCGGGGAACCCGGCCGTCCTGAAGGAAGCTGTCGAGGCTGTGGTTCGAAGCTTTGCTAAACACACACAGGGCTATGGCAGAGGTAGTGTCAACTAAAATCACCGTTTAAAACACACAGTATAAAAGCAGGCTGAAGTTATGCTGTATTCATATTTGTCAAAGATTTCTTTTTTTGAGGGAGGGTGGGTGGTACTTTTTCCCTTCGCCATTTGTAAGGGGAGTCCCGTTACACAAGCCTGGAACTCTGCTGTTAGCTACAGTCAAACAATACGTATGATTTTCCTCGTATTGTTATGCGAACCAGGGGCAATGGGCCTACTCGTAAAAAGGGTCCACACTCCTAAAAGAATGATCGTGAACAAAATATATATGACAATATATAACTAGACATGTCTTTGATTAGGCCTAGACAATGTAGCAGTAGATCCATACACTAAGCTTTGATTTGTTTTCCAAACTCCTTAAAACTTTGTTAAGCCTATGTTGTGTTTACATCCACTTGGCAATATGAGCCTTCATCGACTAGGTGAAAATATCCAGCAAAAGTTCCAACATCAAACACACTCATACTTTTTAAAAGAATATATTGTGTGAATATCATTAGGTGGGACCACCCTTAAGTAATGAAATAACTAATTTGTTTGGAGTACAGGAGTATTAACCATAGTATTAAGAAGAGTAGGCCTATTAACAGGGTATTAGGCTACAGTAAAGACAAGGCAGGCTTAAGACATACATTAGCTTAAAATATTTAGTTTTAGCATATTGACCTACTGTATTTAGCTGGACAATAAAAGCATTGCTTTAGCTATAACATATTTCACTGTAATTATTACATAGTTTAGAAGCCATCGAGAGATATCGGAGTAAAGGTTTACTCTTAAACGTGAAAGCAGTTTTTCTACGTCATCAAAAAGATGAATGCTTGTAATCAACATTGAGACACCACGATGAACAATCGGTTCCTGCTCCTGTCTCTGCTGTCTCCCTGTCTAGTCAACATCTGTGGGAGATATGATACTAATATCTTACACACTTGTTTTCATAGTTAAGGTCATCAAAAACATTAATACAACAGAATCAATGTTTATACAACGCAATGAACAAATTGTCTGATCTTGAACAAATCTTTCTGCTGTCTCCTTTTAATCAACATCTTTCGGAGACTAAAATCACTACATTTGTGCTATTGATTTCAATGTCAACGTGATGTGCTACTGTCCCCTCTTAGTCAACGTGGTGGAGGCGTTGCAGGAGTTCTGGCAGATGAAGTTGACCCGAGGAGCCGATCTCCGTAATGGCGCTCTAGTGGTCTATGAGATGGTCCCGTCCAGCAGCCCACCCTACGTCTGCTATGTCAGCCTACCTGGAGGCAGCTGCTTTGGCAGTTTCCAGGTACCTGAGTTTTAGTACGGATTTTGATTGGTGTGTGTGTGTGTGTGTCTGTGTGTCTGTGTGTGTGTGTGGTCGGGGGGTACAGGATTATCCCCCCTGTGCAAATGATTTAAGATCAATCAAAGTGGCCTTGTGGATTTAAAGATCTAATGCGTATCTGTCTGTGCACAACGGTGTCTGTAAGATTGCTGTAAGGCTTATTTGCTAAAACTCCAGACATTTAAATGCAGGATTTAGTCTGATTGGACTGACTGATGTAATTCTAGTAAGCTGCTGTCAAGTACTACTAAGCAATGAATATTAAGCTAGTCATTCTCATAATATTTGTTATGTATCATATTCAATGGACCCATAATCTAAGAACATATTGTGATAATTCCAGCATATGATTTTCTTTAAACTTATTCAATAATGATAATCTTCATTCAGACAATACCCCAAATGCTTACTTACTGTAATATAACATGGACCAATACAATCGTGTCCCATCATAAGCCCAAAAAGCCTGGTTTGACCCTAAAGTCTAATAAAGAGGAACGCTCCACTTTGTGTCAGTTCTGTCCAACCAAGGCCGAGGCGAGACGCAGTGCGGCGAAGATCGCTCTGATGAACTCGGTTTTTAATGAACATCCGTCTCGCCGCATCACCGATGACTTCATCGAGAAGAGTGTGTGTGAAGCCCTGGCCTCTTTCAATGTAAGTTCTCCTTCACGGTTGTTAATGTATTAATACATAGCAGGGGGCTATGTATTAACAGTGTACTTCACAAGTCAGTTCACAATGTTCCTAGAAGAGGTGTTTGTAAATGGTAAATTGATTACTTATATAGCGCTTTTATCCAAAGCGCTTCACATTGCCTTACATTCACACATTCATACACCGACGGTGGTGTCAACCATGCAAGGCAACAACCAGCTCCTCAGGAGCAGTTAGGGTTAGGTGTCTTGCTCAGGGACACCTCGACACTTAGCCGGGGATCGAACCAGCAACCTACCGGTTGCCAGACAACCGTCTCTACCTCCTGAGCTAGTGCCGTTTGTCGAAGATTGGGAGGTATTTCTGCAGTGTGTGGAGATACATAGCTCATTCCACCGTTGTGGTACCACCACATACAACCTCAACCTCAACAGCGTTGTGAACATGTACCGTCACACTCATGACTCACGTGTTGTTGTCATCCACAGGGGAACAGAGAGGAGGCTGATAACCCCAGCACAGGAATCGGGGCTTTCCGCTTCATGCTCGAGTCCAACAAAGGAAAGTCCATGCTGGAGTTTCAGGTGCATAAAATATACTATTACTTATATTCAGTAATTTAGCAGACACAGGCAGGGGGTAGGCGTCTTCAAGGAGGTACGGTTAGACTGTGGACCAGGGTAGGAAATTAGCTTTTTTTAACCAGTGCCCCCATGTAATCGTCTTTGGGGGCATTTGGGATCATTTCCAGGGCAATTTCATCGCGTGACAGACCAATATTCAATGACTCCAACGAAAAACAATGTAGAGTTGCAACAAGGTATCGAATTTCATTTGATAAGTAAGTAAGTAAGGCTTTATTTATAAAGCTTTTTTTTTGTCAGTTACAAAGTGCTTCACACACAGACACACAAAAATATATATGTAAATAACGTGGAAATGAATTACAATATAAAACACAACATACTGAGAAACAGACCAAACTAAAACAAACCTAAAGATAGGACAGGAATAGAGGCCTATAGTAAGGCTTGCCTGTAAAGATTGGTTTATAGAAGCTGCTTAAAACAGTCCAAAGATCCAGCAAAGATTGGGGAAGATGATTCCAGAGGTTTGGGGCTGAAACAGTAAAGGCACGATCACGTTTTTGGTAACGACCATAATGCTTCGCAGATGTTTTTGTCCTGACCACTAAACTGTTGTGTGTTTCAGGAACTGATGACAGTCTTTCAGCTGCTGCACTGGAACGGCAGCCTCAAGGCCATGAGGGAAAGACAATGCTCGAGACAGGTAAATCGCTTTGACCGTAGGCAACATGTGACCGCACCACATACATCACCAGACCATGAGCATCACATGTCATCACATGGTGTTTACGGGTTGTCAGAAGCTTTCAACAGAGAACCCAGTCATGTGAAAATCAATCGATACGGTCACATGACCCGTAATGAACCAGTAGTATCTAATAGAGCCTAACAGTAGCTTCTATGCTAGTAACGGCCATCTGAAGAAATGCATTCTGGTGTTCTTCCATAGGAGGTGCTGGCTCACTATTCCCACCGGGCGCTGGATGATGACATGCGCACCCAAATGGCTGCCGATTGGGTGAACCGGGAACAGGGCGTGGCCGGAGCCATCGGCCGCGAGCTGGCGTCGACGGAGCGCGAGCTGGAGGAGGCGCGTCTCGCCGGCCGAGAGCTGCGCTTCCACAAGGAGAAGAAGGACATCCTGATGCTGGCTGTGGGCCAGCTGAACGCTGCCAACGCCGCCACTCTCCCCTCGCACTAGAGCCCACCAGACGCCAAGCCACCAAGCCCAGCCCAACTCCTACGGGATGCCCGGTACCAGTATGTGAACACTAGTGTCTAGTGTAATCTGGGGTGATCTGTCTTCGCCCGTTTTGCTTTGCATCATATATATGTTTAAAAAGGACCTGATTTTTAAACTAGTTATGTTCATCTACGTATTGCCTATTTTGCCTTAGTTTTAAAAAAATAAGACAGCTGGACAATAGTTATTTGTTTAAGTGGAAACTTAACAGAAATGTGCGTAGACACAGGTGTAGTTTATGGAATTACAAATTGCTGAATGAAATGCCAGTGCACCAGATGAAGCTACTTCGATGTAGGTGCTAAGGCACTGGCATAACCTAAGGAAAAACTGACTGATTATTATTGTTACAAACCTACAGACTTGTGTTTACCCGACTACGAAGTTGATATGCAAAGGGTCTATTACTTTGGTTTAACATAAACACCTGCTTACAGTTCTCCCAGCCAACATCCTAGAGCCATAGAGAGCACAATGCTTTCCTTACCCATCTGTGAATGTATTGATAGGATCCCTAAACTAAAAATGAATCAAACGCCAAGGAATGACCAAATTCACATCTCCCCCCCATTAACACCCCCCAAATATTTGCTTGTTGTTTTTGAGTGACGACCAGATAGTTTCTGAGTGTGCAGCGAAAAATATTAGCCGGCTATCATTGAAAAGCTCAGGTATTCAATCAACACTTCCCTGGGAACAGCCTCCTTGTGACAATTGGATGAATCTATTCCCGCTGGTATCGTGTTTCTGGATCATAGAATGTACCATTTTAATACTTTAAACTATGAGGCCTTCAGAGCAATTTTCCTTTATCTTTCTGTTGTACTTTGAACACGTTTCTACACGTGTTGGGTTGATGCTGATTGCTTTTAGTGCTGCAGTGGAGTGTGGGAGTATTTGCTTCTGCAGGATCAATACGATGGTTGAGATTTTAAAAGAAAATTCTCTGAGCAGCTTGGAGAGCTGTTTGGTATTTTGTAGCGTGTTGGAGATTGTAACCTTTTGTGTTTTGTTTCGCGTTCACACACATGATTCAGCTTTGGAGGTATTGAGGACGGAAGACATTGTTCGCTACAAACTGTAGTGAATAAACAAAACAATTACTTCATCATCTTCAAATGTTTTGTGAGGTATAGCCATCGCTATGGACCTAGTTCTGCCTTTTTTCTTTTATATGATGTGTTGGCAAATGTGTTGTATCTACATTGTGTTTCATGACTTTATTGTGTGTCATATGAAGGCATTTAAAAAAAAAAAGCCTGTTAAATCAGAGCCATGTCGGTGGCATGTGGCTTTGATAAAAACTGAGGTATTTGAAGTTATGTAAGTCACAGAAGGGAAAATCAGCTTCTCTCGGATCATAGCTGCAGTTTATGGTCAAAGACGCCATCTTTCACAGCATAGGAAGAATAGCAATAAAAGGCAGAGATAAATGTTTTAAAATGAGTTGTTGTGCTTCTAAAAAGAACATAAAAGGTTCTGCCTTTCTGTTGTACCTATGGGGTTGTACCACGTAAGGCCCAACAACTCATACGGTGTTTTTAAGTAACAGGTTTTTGTTTTTGCTCATTAGAAAGCATGTAGGTTGTTCTGTGTTAATTGACATTTACAGATGGCACTAGTTACAATCAAGTGGAATTTATATAAAATGTATTGTGGAAAAGAGGAAAGAACATGCTTTTATTCTTTCACAATATGATTACTATTACTATGAACGTCATAGTGGAATTTGATATACTTTTGAGTTATGCTGAATTATGATTTTTTTAAACTTTTTGTTTATTAAAAAGATAAAAAGTGTGCTAACCACATTTACAAAGGACATTTTTAAATGGAAAACATATTAAAGATATATTTTAATATCAATCACGTTTTCCCAATGCAGTTCACAAAAGAATGTCAAAAATACCTGCCAAAATTTAAGCCACAGACAGACATTTGATAATGGATAAACAGACCTAATAATAAATTGAAGTTGGTGAAAATCACATTTAGTAGGAATTTGAAAGTTGTAAATAACAAGCATAGTGAAGATATTAGTTTTAAATATGTCTGTTTTAAGAAGACGTATTCGGTCTTCGATGGTATGTGCATTTTTCTGCCTGTTGTGAAGTTGCTATATTTGATAAAGTACAACTTCTGTTTTGCCATAAATACTTTTGATGCTGTGATTGACAATATTGTTTTCCAAAAAAATGTTAAACATTGTGATATTTGATATTTTATATAGGATCATATTTTTCCTGTTACTATCCATTTTTATACAAGGATATTTTCGTCTTTTGTCTTTGCTGCATGACTTACATGTTTTATATGTTTTGTTATTTTAGTTATTAAAATGTTTCATAAGACCCATCTTGTATGTGTTTTGTATGGCCAATATTTTTATTCCATCTTTTTACCTAAAGTTTGTATTGGAATAAATAAATAAAAACATATACCAAAGCTTATCAGGCTGTTTTCTGTCATTGTCAGAGGGAATGCTATTCTTTAACAAAGATTACACTAGATAAACCATGATGGTGTACATAAAACATACAGGGACCCTTTAATAAACTGCGAGCGTCCTCACACATACAAAGCACTCATACAACATAATAACTTTGACTTGGACATCACATCTGGACCAATACTAATGGATTCATATTTAAACCATTAAATCATACACCTGTGATGTGAATATCTTGTTGAATAACTGTTTCAACTTCAAAAATGTCTCACAAACACTCCCGTGTCATTTGTATGTATTATTATCATTATTTCCAACATATAAATCAATACAGACACAGACCACGATATCAAATAGTAGACTAATAGTAGACTATACTTATTATAATGCAGAAAAGCCATAGAGAAAAGTAATGAGAACACAAATCACGGAACTTCCGCCAACGACGCTCAGAAGCGGAAGAGGCGGAGCCAGAGTTTTGGGGCGCTCGCCTTGCGTTTATTCAACATGGCGGCGGGACCAATTTCAGAAAGGAATCAAGGTAACTTAAGCAATTGGAACATTTTTTCATTATAACCTTTGAATGAATACATGTGTTACTTCAGTTACACGTTGGTTCCTTTGCGACGTTTCATCACTTTAACGTTACTGGCTAGTTTTCACCGGTTTACTTACCAGGAACACATGGGTTTTCGTTTGTGTTCCGCTGTATGAATGAATGTGAAGTAAGTTGGCAGTTTTATGAAGTGAAACACTCATCTGCACCCTCGTCCCGGCCATGTGTACATTACGCTGACTTGTTCGTGTGTTTTCTGTGCTTACGTGTCCTCTAATGTTGGTGGCCTAATGAACTTTAGTAACTCAGTTTAGTTAGCTGACTGTACCCTATCAAGCTAGCTTGCTAAGTTGTTAGCATTTATAAACAAGTCGTCCTTAAGTCATTAAATACAGAAAAGCTAATATACAAAGCATTGGATATACATAGTCAATGAACAGACACAATTAAAGTGACAATATGGTGGAAATGATGATCCATACCCCCCCGTATATGCATACATTAAGCATGCACACATCTATTCATCAGATGTATGCATGCTTAATCCCATATATAGGTCTATATATAGACACCCATGTGCACATGCATGCATATATACTAATGCTGGCCTACATTTTCTTCCAGATGCCACTGTGTATGTGGGTGGCTTGGATGAGAAGGTGTCAGAGCCACTGCTATGGGAGCTCTTCCTGCAGGCCGGTCCTGTGGTCAACACACACATGCCAAAAGACAGAGTTACGGGCCAACATCAAGGTGGGTCGAAGCAGAAATATACACACGTTATGTACATTACAAACATGTATACGTGCTGAGAACCTAAATCCCTTGTTCTCTCTCCAAAGGCTACGGCTTTGTAGAGTTCCTGAGCGAGGAAGACGCCGACTATGCCATTAAGATCATGAACATGATCAAGCTCTATGGTAAGCCCATCCGGGTCAACAAGGCCTCGGCACACAACAAGAACCTCGACGTGGGCGCCAACATCTTCATCGGCAACCTGGACCCCGAGATCGACGAGAAGCTGCTCTACGACACGTTCAGTGCCTTCGGCGTCATCCTGCAGACGCCCAAGATCATGCGCGACCCCGACACGGGCAACTCCAAGGGCTACGCCTTCATCAACTTTGCCAGCTTTGACGCGTCGGACGCCGCCATCGAGGCCATGAACGGCCAGTACCTGTGCAACCGGCCCATCACGGTGTCCTACGCCTTCAAGAAGGACTCCAAGGGGGAGCGGCATGGCTCGGCCGCCGAGCGCCTCCTCGCCGCCCAGAACCCGCTCTCGCAGGCCGACCGGCCCCACCAGCTGTTCGCAGACGCCCCGCCCCCGCCTTCAGCATCCACTCCTGTCCTCACGTCTATGGGCGCCACCATGTCCATGCCAGGTAGGGTTGATGATGTTGGGAGGGGTTGATGGTATGGGTGGGAATAGGGCTGAATGATATGGTACAGTACAATGCTGTGATTCATTATTACCGGGTATGATCATTTTAGCATCACAATTTTCATTCTCACTGAAAAAACTATCGTGATGTGACATTTGTTGGGGTCTGTGCCAAACAAACATGTTTTCTTACGTCTGGAGAACATGTGTATGCCAGGGCATCTCTGCAGCAGTACAGTACATTAACATATTTTTATCCTTCTCAAAAAGTTGCAGCTCCTGCGATTTGGATATTGCACTTGTATTATTGCGATTTCGGTTAATTGTTCAGCTCTATGTGGGGAATCACCAGAGGCCCCACAATATGATATTAAAATGATACTTCAGTCATTATACAATATTATTGCGCTTTTTAACATTTTGCGATTATTCTGTGTATTGCGATTTTGTTTGATTTGATTTGATTGTAAAGCAGACACTGACCAACCAAAATACCCAGCACCATCTAGTGGACAAAGAAAAAACTATTTCTTTCCCCCCACCCCTTGTTAGGGGAACAAGATTTGATTTGAATGGGGAGGATGCAATCAATTCTCCTCAGCAGCTCCTCGGAAGCCTGTGTGTATTGAGTCATGTCATAGTTGATGGTCAAGACGCACTTGAACTGTGCCAAACAACACCTCCCTGTGGTACACTGCCTCTCTCGTCCCTCAAGAGGGAAAGCAGAAGTATTGTCAAACTATTTCAGAAGGCGGGGTCTTGTGTGAATGAAAGTCAATCTGCATGCCACAGTGTATTTGGGTGTCATCAGACATCCTAGTTAATGGTGGTAAATATCCAATGAACGTATCCATGAGCCAATTTTTTATGTTAACAAAAATGATGAAAGGGATGTGTTTTTGATGGCGAGTTCAACCGTTTCCTCCCCCACAGGCATGCCACCTCCCGGTGCCTTTCCGCCCGTTCCTCCCCCGGGTTCGATGCCCCCAGGCATGCCCCACGGCATGCCCATGCCCCCCAACGCAGGCTCACAGGGACCACAGGGTGGGGGCTCGGGACCTCCACCTGGACCACCCCCATTTCCACCAGCCGGAATGCATCACGGTACGCTGACCTTTCTGTGCTTTCAATGTCGATATTCTCGTCATATTGAATTTGATCTGTATAAATGCCACTAGTAAATGACAGGAATGGCCCTTTCTAATCTATTGCTCGCCCCTGGTTCATTCTGATGGAAATTTTTGGACACCATGTCTAAATATCTATTGTGTGACGAGAGGCAACGGTCTTTATCCCAGGAAACGCAGCATCTGACCTCCATTTTGAATACTCCTCGTCCCCTGCCTACCATCCTGACACAGCTGGCTCCAGCACCCAGGACTAAACCTTATCTTTGA
>OMKP01023152.1:0-14030 GCA_900302375.1 Bathygadus melanobranchus
GTTCTATGGGGGGAACCCGAGTGAACACGGGGAGAACATGCAAACTCTGAAGGAGATAAAAATGCCCATTTCGGACATCTTGTTCTTAAAAATATCTTGTACTCAGGATATGAGAGCCTGTTCATGTCTGTATGGCTGTAGGTTCAGGTCAAGAAGCCCTTTTGTATATAGTTAGGTTTAGAGTTACCATATTTGCTATTGTATTGTGAAAAATAAGCATTTGTTAATATTTACTGTTTGTTGGTGTGGCTCACATAGCCTTTTATTCAATTTCAATCATTTTGAGAGCCAGTGATTAGTTAAAAAAAAGGATTTATTTAATATACGCACAGCATATATTAACCTAATATAAAGTAAAAAAAATGCAAATATATACATAACAAAACTTACGAAAATATATATATATAAATAATGTATTAACACATTAACACAAACACACAAAAAGGTGTTTGTGTTTGGAGGATAAATGTCAGCTACGCACGCACAGCATCACCTATAATACATATGCCATGCAAGTTAGACAAACAGTATCACAGTTTAACCAGTTAATCTGCGGCAGAGCAAGGTGGATTCACTTTCTCTGAGATGTGCGTTTTTAATCAATAACTGTCAGGGTTTACACACACACACACACCTCCATAGCAGGGGCATGATTCTCCAGAGTCTTCAGGAACATTCACGCAAGCTAAGAGACTGCCGTGAATGTAAAATGTACAATTTCTATTTAAGCTTCGAAAACATTCAATCACGAAGGTCATGAGGTAATGCTCTTACGCATCTCAGGTCAATATTTGTGAAAGTTACTGTGGCTACTTTATGAAATGAATCAGCCTCGATCGCTCTGGTCTTCACCTGAGGTTTTGCGACTGTATGCCAGAATCTGCTTTCACACGCAGGCAACTCATACGATTGTCACTCCAAGTGTACAGCACTCGCTACTCTACCGCAACACAGTAAGGCACTATAGCTCTAGCTCCACCATTTAACTTAACACAAACATTCATGCAAGCAACCCATCATGTAAACTCGGTACACTCAAGTTATGTCAAGATAAGGCAACATATGATTGAGGTGGGAGTGACATCACATCACTTGTGGTGTGAGAAGGGGCTATGGAAGCCGCTGTCCTGCTGGCACTGCCTCAGCGCAGAGAACACAGCCTTGTGGTGGTTCTCCCCCCTGGGCACCTCGGAGCCGGGCGTGGGCTCTCTGCACGTCCTCTTGGCAGACGGCACGCTCGCCGGCCTCTTTGCAAACTCGTTGTACACGGTCACGTCTGACATGTCCGGAGTCAGCCTTCCAAAATCCTCATCCTCCTGCTGCCGCCTCTCCCGGGCCGACTGGCCGTGCGCGGTGGAGCTGGGGTCCGAGCGGTCACTGCCGGTCGCGCTCCAGTCGCTCTCCCCCTCGTCTCGGACGGGAGTCTCCCGGATGTCCGTGCGCTTGCCGCTGAGCTCATGGCCTGCGGCGCCGCTGGTCTTATCCAGCGAGCTGGCTCCCTGGAGGTACGGGTCCCGGGTCCCGTTGCTCAGAGACGATGGGAGAAAGCCCGGCTGGGAGGCGGGACTCGTCTGTCGAGGTTTGGCGGAGGCCGGGTACGTTGCAGTGACAGCGTGGGCATGCGGGGTGTCGGGTCCCGCCTCTCTCTCTCCCCCTGACGGGGGGTTGGCCTGCAGAACGGCTTTCGAAGGCTTCTTGTTTCTCGCGGTGACGCGGCCACGGGGGTCCGACCGGGGCGGAGGGCCACCCCTGTGGGCCCCCTCCTCGAGACCTAGCCCAGGGAGCTCTAATCCTGGGGAAGAGCTCCAGACGGACCCCTCTGTTCCCCTGGATGGAGTGAGTCCACTGGAACGGCCAGCTGTCATGGAAGAAATAACAGAAATAACTAAATCATTCAATCACAAAATGTTATTCCATTTTATTTTACTTTGCAGTATTCTTGGCTTCTAGACATGCGAGTTGACTTGATGCAAACCCTGATTATGCTAATTCCAAACCATTCAGTATAGTTTCCACATACATGTCTACATCCACAGACAGGTGCCATTTTCAGCACTGTGCTTTGTGTTTTTCACTCACTCAGTAAGCCGTGGTTCTTGCCAGCTTTCTTTTTGACTGGCGTTTCCAGGACCTTGGCCATGGCCAGCAGCTTCCCTGCAGCGCTCATGATCTTCTGCTCAGCACTGAGAGACACAAGAGAAAACAACTCACGCTACTAACAGCCTTGGGCTGAGATAATAACATAAGAATCTGAACAAATGTTTGCTTTCAAGTCTCCAGAGAGACTCAAAGTCTCAAAGCGGTCAAGTGTCGAGCAAGTCAAATCCCCATTCAAGTCCCCATTTTCTCAAGTCGCCAGCTCTGCATCCTACGAGTATGCATCTTATCAGCGTCTGCATTATAAACCCCCTGTACACGCCCGCGGCGGTACCCACCCCGAGGTCTGCTCTCCGTGCTGCAGCAGCTCCTGCAGGCAGCTCATGTAGTAGCGCCTCATCCTGCGGGCTGTGTCCTGGCGCTCACGCTGCACCTCGGCACGAATCAGCTCCGCGGCACGCTCCTTGCTCTCCTGCAGGTAGCGCAGCATGTCCCCTGCCCGGACAGACGCATGGAAACGTGACGCACGGAACTCACCCGGTTCACACGCGCAGGTGGCTTCGCAGAGAGAACGAGAACAACGGCGGCAGGGGGGGGGGAGGAGGAGGAGGAGGAGGAGGAGGAGGATGAGGCAGGGTCACCCACCTCGGATCTTGTCCACGGCCGACACGTACCGATGCTTCATCTCGTCCAGGCCTGGCTGAAGATCAGCCCTGCTGGGGAGGATGGAGATGATTAGTGGGCATCTACTGCACACGCGCACACACACACGCGTGCACGCACACAACACACACACACACACATCTTTGTTTTACCTGCCATATGGATAAAATCTATCAGCCATTGGCTGGTGGCTGGTGGCAGGTGTTCATTTTGGGCCCTGGCTTTTATCCAAAGAATACAGGTGATTGCTGAGTTAGGTAAGTTAGGACACCCATTGGGGTTTGAACCCCAGAACTTTCAACAATCGGTGACAGTGCTAACTGTCGTTGACTGTTGAAAACAAAGAGTCCTTCACAATAGAGGGATCTGTAGCTCACACTGACATTTCCTTGGACGTTCCCTTCAGGTCCTCGAGCTGCCGTCGGTGGTCATTCTGGGCACGCTGTAAGCTGCTCTCCTGCTCCTCTGCAACAAGACCACGTCAAGGGGCGCCCCCCCACCCACCACCACACAGACACATTAGACGACATGCTCTCACAACTGCTCCATTTTTGTATTTCCTGAACTGGAGCTAGCTAGCGCGCTAACCTTTGAGGCGCTGCACGGTGGCCTTGTTGTCGCGCACTGTGTGCTGCAGCTGCCTGCAGGCCTTCTCCAGGTGCCTCTGCAGCTCCTGGTTCTTCTTGTGCAGCTTGCCCACCACCTCGGAGCACTGTTTCCCACAGCGGGCCTCCTGGGGCCTCAGCGACGCAGAGTCTGCATGGGAAACGCATGCACAGTCGGGTCAATGACTGAGTGAGCACCAGGCTTTTTGGTCATGGATCGTGTTGCACCCCATGATGGCAGCTACGATCAAGAAATGTGTTTACTTTAAATAAATTACCAAATAATAATAATAATACGATCATAATTAATTGACTAATTGATTAATTAATAATTATTATTATCATCATTAGTATTTTTATATTGTTTTATAATTCATTAATAACGTACACCTAACGTATGTAAATATAATCTAGAACGTATTGTGTAGTGAAACAGTGATACAACATGAGAACACAGTACATACTTTGGATTTGACTGATTTCTTTTTTGTGTTGTTCCTGTGTGTCTCTCAGCATGCAGCTCAGCTTCTCCTCGCTTATCTGTTGTAACACAACCTTAGAGCATTGACACCCAGAACACACCCCCTTAGTCATACCATATTTTCACCCAGTAACCTTTAAAACAGAGCTGCGCCAATGTCGTAACTTTTGGACCTTTGGCATGTAGGTGACTCAGACAATTATTAACAGTCAATGTCAAGATCAGCCATCCATTCTGGCACTGAACTGAAAAACTCACCTTTGTCCACTCCTTCTTGGCCTGGCACACTGCGTTAGAGATCAAATTTCTGTAGGACAATTGGACGATGTGAGCCACAGTGTCCTGTGGAACGTTCCTACTGGCTCCCGCGGTCTCCTCAGCCCTCTGCTGTTCTGTGCCGTTGCTCTCGTGGGGATGTTTGCGGAACTCTGCCAGGCAGGCTTCCAGCTCCGCCAGGAACCCCTCCATGGCCTGCTGCTGCTGGACCTGCTCCTTCTCCACCAGCTGACCTCTCCAGCGATCCTCCCTCTCCCTCAGTGCACGCTGCAGCTTGGCCTCGCAGCGCACCAACAGCTCCCTCTTCTGGAGCTCACAGTCCTCCTTGGCCCGCTGCAGGGCCTGGCCCAGCCCGCGATGCTCCTGCTCCCTGCGGCTAAGCAGGGCGGAGATCTCCTGCTCCTTGTCCCTGGTCCAGGCGGCCCGCGCTGCAGCCAGCTCCGCCCTCAGCAGGGCGGCCTGCTCTCCTTTCAGGTGCTCCAGCTGCGCCTGGAGCTGCTCTGTCTGCGCCTGGAGCTGCTCTGTCTGCGCCTGGAGCTGCTCTGTCTGGGATGCCTGCCGTGGTCGCACCAAACATGGATCAATAAACACACAAAACACATTAAGACTTCAGTTTACCGTGCGTGTGGATGAGTGTGTGTTTCATGCCTTTTGCTTGAGGAGCTCCTCCCACTGGTCCTTCTCTCTCTGGAGGTTGGCTTTGTACTCAGGCAGCAAGGTCAAGTCCTCCAGCCAGCGTCCGTAGGCCCGGCTCACCGCTCCCTCGACCTGCGTCGCCGTGACAACAGAGAAAACGTCTCAGTGAGGAGCAGCAGTGAAGTGAAGATGGCATGTGTTGTTGTTGTTGGCCAGCTGGTGTACAGCTAGCAGGGTCTCCGTCACCTGTGTGGCCATGTGGTCTAGGTGCCTCTGCTGGAGCTCCGTCTGAAGCCGCCTCCGCGCCTCCTCTACCGCCTGCTCCCTGGCGCGGTCTGCTTCTGCCTGCAGCAACTGCTTCTGGGCTCGGAGCTTGGAGTCCAGCTCCTCTGTGGTTAGCGTCGCGGCGGGCAGACCCGGGCCCGACAGAGCATCCTCCGTCTGAGGCGATGCCTCAGCAGTCTCCCGGCACTTCCGGCTAGCGGCCTCTTCCTCCAGACGCCGGGCCCAGGTCCTCTCCATCTATGCACAAGCAGCAGTCACACAATTATGTTAAGTGACACCGCTTAGTGTCCACATGGGGGCAGCGTTAATGGAGCCTTGACATCGAAAGTGGTGGAAACATTACCTGTTGTTGCTCCTCCTTCCAGGTAGCCTTGGCAGAGGCCACCTGACTGGTGACCTGCTGTTGGATCTCCGCCTCTCGCTCCGTCAGCCAATGAGCTTTGAGCTGGGTTACGGAGGCCTCGTGCTGCGCCTCCAGCTGTCTCCTCAGATTGTCCAGGGAGGCGCTGCTCTCCTCTTTAATCTTAAAAAGGTACACAAAAAAAAAACCCAGGCCATAAAAATGTGCCTAACCCATAAAGACAAACCAAAGTAAATACAACCACACGTAGACATTTGTAGAATCACAAGTAGAGAATACATTGATTTATCAAAATGTTACATGTTTCATTAATTATAACAAGCAGCACAGAACCCTTACGTCACTCTTCAACTGACCTAAGACCTATTCGGACATCTTTAATGGTAGCGATGCAGTTATATAGGAGAACAATGACCCTTCATTAACCCTTCATTTTAAGCCATTTCCTTTGCTGAAGTTTTTAATGTTACTCGGCTAGTCACCTCTCACAGAAAGCTGCAGTAATACCCATACCTCCTTTTCCCTTGTGAGAGCATCGTCCACGCTGCTGCCAAGTCTTGCCTCCAGCGCGTCCTTCTCCTTACAGACGGATATGTAGCACTCCTGCACACCGATCATCTTATCGTTGGCCTCGGCCAGTTGCACTCTGTGTAAAAGTAATCCCGTAAATTGTCATAAGTAGTCTGGGTAAGCGTTATAATGGATTCTGGGAGGACAGAGAGAGATAGTGAGGGAAGGGGGGGCACGTACTGGAGCTGTTGAATCTCTTGCTGGTGCTGAGAGATCAGCTGCTCTGTCTGGGCTTTGTGTTCCTCAGAGAGGTCCGACCGGACCCGGTGGACCACGTCGTCCCTGTACTGCTGCTGGACACGCTCGTACCTGGAGACAAGACCAGGCACTTGTTACTGACTACTAGCTTCATGTATGTGGAAATACAGACACAAAACGCAATTAGGTGAATAAGGCCTATATCACAACATTCAACATAAAAACATTTATATTAACAGAACATGAACATGGCTGCAGACAGGTACAAAACCAATAAAATGCAGTTAGCATTTAACCACAGTGCAAAATACAGTATATGATTTACAGAACCTGCATAAGTACTACAGCGTGACTACAAGTGATGCTATAACTTGCAATATACAGATGTTACGTAAATATTCTAAATATGTATATTCAAAGGAGAAGTGGACCTCTGTGCAGCCTCCTGCTTCTCCTGGTCCAGCTCCTGGATCATCTCCCTCATCTTGGTGCACAGCTCCGTGTTGGCTGCCCTCACCTTCTCCTCGCTCTGACGCAGACTCACATTCTTCCTCTCCAGGGTCTGCAATACAAAATAATGCAATATTAATATACAATATGATATAATATCTATATATATAGTAATTCAAAGTGGTCGAAAATGGTAGCAGGATGGTGCGGTTGATGTCATGATGGTGGTTTTAGTCACCAACCTCCACTTGTTCCTTCAGCTGTTGGATTTCGTGCTGTAGTCTTGTGCAGTCTTCCTGAGGCTCACCGGTCAAGTCTAGAGGGCTGGCCCTCACCTGTCAGTCACACACACACACACACACACACGCACGCACGCACGCACGCACACACACACGCAATGTGGCGTTGAATAAACTATCAAACTCATCATGATGTGACATTTGTTGGATGTTGTATGTTTTCTTACATCTGGGGAAAAGATGTGCAGGCCAGGGCATCTCTACAGCACTTATTTATAAATATTACACCATTTATAAGTGAAAATGATCTACGAGAATATCATATGAATATAAATATATATGAGTCATGTCCCCGAGTAGGGCTCACTGCGCTACAGTCCTCCATAGATACATGCTCACCGGTGAGGGTGGTTTAGTGGTGTGCAGCTGTGTGTTCAGCAGGCTGACTCTGCTCTGAGAGGCCTGGAGCTCCTGCTGCAGCTGGCCGATCCTCTGCCTCTTGGCCTTCAGACTACCCAGGCAGCGCTGCAGCTCCCCTCGCAGCTGCCTCACCTGCTCCTCCTGGGGCAGCTTGGGCTCGGCCAGCTCCGCCAACACCGTGTTGCTGAAAAACCCATAAACACACAAACGCAGACGCAGCCACGCACGCACACACACACAACCAGGTTTTACACTGCCCAGAATACAACAGATTTAACAGTGATAACGCGGACAGGGTCCAAAATGAGCATATTTTGTCTTTTTACCTGACAGTGTGGAAAAGAACTACAGGCAGAGCTATTGTTTCAATATGTAACCCTGACATTTAATACTGCCATGCATCAAAGTGAATGTGTATGTGACATTTATCATGTTGTTCTTTAGCCGTGTTTCCCCCAAGGTACCCTGTGGGCCCTGTTCCTGTACTTTCTGGGGGGTACAATAATATCCCCGGAACTTAATTTAGACCCTGGTCCCTGCGGTGGAAATTGAGTGGAAAGGAGTTCCTCCAAAAGTTCCTTACAGAGGCTTTTGTAAGTGACAACGTCAGAAGGACTGGCGCCTGTGTGCTGGGTTCCATGACGGGGTAGTACCTGTGCATCCTGACCTTCTTCCGGTTGGCGCTCTTGATGCCCAGCTCGACATAGGACTCTGAGAGGTGCTTCTCACAGTCCTCGCTCTGGTCCAGAGCTATGACGCCGTGCTTCACCGCGGACTCGTACAGAGTGATCTGCTCCTTCAGGTCGGCCAGGTCCTCCTACAGAACGCACACATTAACATCACAACACCTGGAGATTAGAGAAGGAGGATACCGGGATTTTTGTAGATCATCCTTGGGCAAGATGCCTTACCGCCCTAACTCTAACTGCTCCTTAACAGCATGTATGTGCCACGTTTAGCGTTGACTAAATAGTATGGGGGGCCTATTATGATATGAAGATTTGACGTCAATAAAACAAACCTGCAACACATTGTTCATGTTTTCACTCAGAGACTTCGTTGCCTGAGCTTGCTGTAGCTTGATTTGCATTTGGCTCATCTCCTGCACCGACCCTTCAGGGAGGAAAACAACGAAAATATGTAAAGAACAAAGAAAAAAACAAGATGTCATGTATTTAAAAACACACCAGAACATAGTTGTATCCTTAATTCATATTAAGGTCTTAATGTCTGGGATTAAAGCCTAACATTACTCATGCAGGGCACCTGTTTGCAGAAGCTTGGCACACTGCTGCTGGGTCTCCTCCAGACGATGGGAGAGGGCGTTGACCACCCCCGCCCTTTCCAGCTGCTCCTCCTCCCTCTGGCGCTCCAGCTGCCTCACCTGCTCCCGCAACCTCTGGCCGACCTCCGTCTGCAAGAAACCACGCCACCGTTCAAGAAAGGGCCACCTACCGAGGATTTCTTGTTGCCGTTTAATGTTGTTTAATGAATGATTATGCAAATCTCTGTGGCTGTTTATTGAACCCATAGACATTAACCCATTAAAAATTGTATTTTATAACAGTTTTGTGATGACTACAACTCATGTATGACGGCAAAGTCGCGCCGCTTGTACTCCATTGCCGCTCGAAAGAGTGTGAACCTATGTGCAATATCCTAAGTAAAATCGCCCGAACGAGACCACTAAACGTCCCACAGCGTGTGGTGTGCTGACCTGGTCCTTCAGCGCCTGGGAGCAGGAGTCGAGCTTCTGTTGCAGTCCCAGCAGCGCGGCGTCATGCTGCTCCCTCATGACCGCGACGTCTCGGTCGTGCTGCTGCCGGGATCTGGACAGAGTCTCCGAGCGACACAGCTCTGCCATCTGCTGTTTCATGCTGTCCACCGCAGCCTCTGCTATCCTCTGCTTCTTCAGATTCTGAATGAGAAAAGATGCAAATCAGGCCACATCCACACATCTAGGCCGATACCAGGTAATGTGTATATTTTGTTAGGGGTTATGCAATTGATCGATGGTATTGAAGTTCATCCCATAGGCACCGGTGAGCTCAACAGTGAATCTTGTCAATGGCAGCATTGCACTGAACAATAGACCTCACCTCGTGGTCTCGCTCTGTCAGCGACTGTACTTGCAGGTCCAAGGACTTGACTTTGTTTTGTGTTTGAACCTCTCGCTCCTTGGCCTCTGCCAGCAATCGGCTCGACTCCTTCAGGCTCACTGCTAGGCCATCTTTTTCATCTGTTTTTTTTTTTAACACAATATTAATTATTGGCGTTGTTTTCCAATCAGGTAGCGATGCATCATTTTTTCTGTCAATGTTAAATCCTGAATAAGACTAATAATGTGGCACAAATTACCTTTAACTATTGCAAACTGATGCTCAAGGTAACGCATGTTGCGCCTTGAATCCTCCAGCTTCCGTTCCAGGTCTTCTATCTGCCTCTGCTGAGCCTTGTTAAGAATGTGCAGCTGAGCCAGCTGCTGGCTGTCAGTGGTGTCTGAAACAGAAACATTAACTGTCACAACATTCAACTTTGTGCTAAACGGACCTTACGTAACGCAGTGGTTCCTAATCTTTTTTGACCCGTGACCCAATATCTAGCTCTAAAAAATGTGACCCTGACTTTAACTTTGTGCATCTCCTTCCACACCAATTGTTTTTACCCAATCAACATCTGCCGGTAATATCAGTGTCCCAGTGAACGTAATCACATCGCTCTACTACACAGTACGTGATTAGTAGTAGTTTTCTTATGGCTATGAATCATTAGGCAGTCAGTTCATATATACAGGAATTCTATAAAATGGTTTACTAAAATGGATCATCAAATATCTGTAGCTTAGGTTAGCAATCTGCTGCGACCCTATACGCATGTCAGAGGACCCCAAGTGGGGTCCCGACACCAAGGTTGGGAACCACTCACAGAAAGGCTTCATTTAAATATGTAAGGAACATTTTTGGGCAATATTATATGTTGTTAATATTGGGGAAAGGAGAAGGACACCCCACCCTCATTTACATATGAGGGTGCAGATTAAGTTCAGCAGTCAATGAATGCCTTGCACAAAAATATAGTGATACTAGCAGCGAGCACAGGAGTTGTGACCCCGTTTCAGAATGCAAATTGTGAGACTCACTATGTGCAGTGTCAAGGTATTCTCTTTGAAGGTGTTCAAAAGGCTCATCTTGCTGAGGGCCTTGGACGTTGTGGGTCTGTGGTTGACAGGCAGGTTTATGAGGGTTATAGTTGGCCTTGTAGTGAGCCACCCTTCTCTCTCCTGACCCAGGATCAGCAAAGTTCTGAAAGTACAGATTATGGTAAAACACACGATTTGAGTCAGGAGAATGTGTTTTGTCACTGGCTCAAATTTTTCACTGACTCAGTTAAAAGCTCACCAGACAAAAATTCTAAGAGATGGTAAAGGTCTCTTGATGGATGAATGACATTTATCAAGTCTAAAGTTGCTCTAATTTGTAATAATGTTAGAACATTCAACAAAATGACGTTGTTTAGACATCCCACAGTAAGAACAACGTTGTCCAACTCACTTGGAAATGCTTCTTTGCATTGTTTTGGTTCTCAAAGAACTGCTGGTTCCCATCTACTCCCTCCTGGTCATACTCCAACTGACGGCCGGATCCATGGGGGAACAGCGGAGGCCCATAGCCTTCTGTGGAGAAACCACATGTGGAGGACAAATCATTGGTCTCTGTAGAACCATCTCAGACTGTGTTGGCACATGCATGGACTTCTTGGGCTGGTGTTGTCCACCTTGAGGCTGCTGGTTCCAGGCGGGTGTCGGAGGCTGTCTCTGGGGGTGGCCGCCATAGCCGTGGGTGTGAACAGCTTCATTATCGTAGCCGTCACACTGATCAGCTCTTCCATTGTAGTCCTTGTAGTTCTTGAGAGGACAACAAATAGCATTTACAGTTAGAGAGCGCGACTACATCCTGACCGCCGTTCAATGTTACAATATGAATTTGACCGACCTCGTAGGAGTTTCCTTCAGGATGATCGGAGAATTCAGATTGTTGGGCCCATCCGGGCTGTTGACTGAGAAACCAAGAGATCAAGAAGTGTGTTAGAATAGGGCTGAACAATTAATCAAAATATTACCAAAAACACATCAGGGTAAAATGTGTAAATCTAAATTCATAACACCATTATGAATGAAGTACTTTAGCGCTGCATGGATGCCCTGCTCTACACATTTTTTCTCCAGAGGTAAGAAAACACGTTTGTTTACTTACAACAAATGTCACATTATGATTGGAGTTTTTTTTCGGTGAAGATGAATATTGTGATGCAAAAATGATCATTCCCACTAATAGTGTGGATGGATAATCATATCGCAATCACAACATCTGTCAAAATATTTTTTTTACCATATCGTTCAGCCCTACTTTATAATCTATGTCTGTGTATGACGTGAGACTGTTACCCTTCTTTGTTGTTGTTGATGTTGTTACTGCAAGTGGAGTACTCCAACTCAGGGGTGGAATCCCGGCTATCCTCCAGCATATCATCCGGAAGGTCTGTGAGCAGCTTGTGCAACTGGAACACAGCATGTGAATATGACTCACCGCGGTTGCTTAGCAATATAATAACAATATAGGGCCGGAGGAGAAAATCATTCACCACCACCAGACCTCGTGTTTCAGGACGTACTTCTTTCAATAGGCAACATTCCAAATAGGCCTATCCAACTTGATGTCAGTTTTTCTTTGCACTCAGCACCTTATGTTGTAGCATTGCTGCCAAATCACAGCGTCAATGTTCTAGTTTATTACAACTTGTTGCAATGTAGACAGCACAAGGTCTGCCACACACCAGGAGAAAGATAGATAGAAGATATAGGTCGCCAACCAATCTGGCTAACCTACAAAACTTGTTAGAAACACAGAAATCACACTCAGGGTAACCACTCAAACCACAAATATATCACAAGCCACTGAAGCAAACTCCAACGTTTGTTTCCACTCTAATGTCGTCCAATGCAGTACACCGGCTTTCCTAATGACAAGAGCAGAGCTGATGGACGAAGCCCCAACTCCTGCTGGACTTACTTCCCACAAGGTCTGTTGAATGGACTTGACATCCCTCACTGTATCCATGACCACCGGACCCATAGTCCACAACATCCAGCCTATGTAAGTGCGGAGAGTTCTTCGATGTGGTCCACTGCTGAGCCCAACGATAACGCTCCTCTAGTCTACGGTTGAGTACAGACGACCTTCTGTGTGAAACATCCAAAGTGTTTATGGCATGTTGTCGGCTCCCTGGGGTACTGTTGCATTTCCCTTCCAAAGACCTCCATTGTTCAGACAAAACATATGGGTTAACTGGAGCAGAAACATTCTACGATGAGAAACATGTTCCACCTCACTGAGCTTTTAAACATGCCATTCTCAAATTATCCAGATTATTATATCCATTTGTTTGCTCTAAAGTCATCTAGTTTCCCTAAAGTGTTGTCCAATAGAAATACACAACACATGACTATTTATGTTACCATAATCAAAGCCAACGTTGACCTACTGCGTGAAGGCAAAACCTACTCTGGTTAATCATATATATGAAGTGAAAACAAGAGAAGGCGCCGTTTTCAGAATGACACACCTTGAAGGAGGCCTTTCTCCTGGGCCAATAATATCACATGCTTCATGGTACAGCAGATTGTTGAGGCATGAGTAATGTAGCAGTACAATGCCACCAATAAACACCAGGTACGGACCTGATGTGTCCTTAATTAATCTCTGTACCTCTTGTTCTCTCGCATAATCTTCCTGATCATATTCGTCTTCATCTTGTTGCGTTTGAAGGGCAGCACTGTCGAAATCGATGGACATGATGTCACAAAATGTGGTCCGAGGAGAAGCTGCGGGAGACATATCCAAACATTAGTAGTTGTCACTGCCTCAGCACAGGCTACAAACGTATGGATTTCGGATCATTACCGAAATCAAAATAGTGACGTTAACGCGTTCAGTGGTATAGCACTGTGCTTACCTTTGGTCAGTTATAAAGTGTCATCATAAAAATAAACTATTGTGAGCTACTTTATAGCTAACAATACTAACGGGAGCTATTTGCGAGCTAGCATAATAAACCAGCTGAACGAACAAATCAGTTGATCACTCAAAATAAGTCAAAATAAAAAAGGCAGACGCTTGATCATCAAATGTAGTCGTAAACGTATGCGGATCGACAATGATAGTCGTTCCACTGGCTGCTTAATGTTGATATGAATGTGATCATTGGTCACTCTCTGGGACGTTATAAGCTAACACGCTAACAACACAGCTAGCTTCTGCACGTAACGCCAGCGCTCCTCGCTTCCTTTGAAAACTCGCGCGCATCAGCAGCGCCAAAGCGTGTGAACCACGCGAACCACGGCGTGAATTAAAGTTACAGTCCACAGCTGTTATGGACGGGACGGTAACAGATGGGGGTGTAACATAACGTTACAAACAGAGACATGTAATTGGCAGGCTGATTTTTATTTGCAATATTGAATGTATTGATATCTAGATGAATATCTATGAATACTAATAAGCTCTTTATGTTTATATGGATTTGATAAGGAACTGCGGATTCGATGTGGGAAATAAGCTTATATGCACGGTGGCTCAGTGCGTAGCACTGTTGCCTCACAGCAAGAAGGTTGTGGGTTCAAGTCCCGCATGGTGCAACATGTCGGGGCTGGTTCCCGGGCCTTTCTGTGTGGAGTTTGCATGTTCTCCCCG
>OMKP01023155.1:0-18406 GCA_900302375.1 Bathygadus melanobranchus
GTAGCCTGCGTGAGTCTTCCACCCCTCACACACACACACACACTACTGATAATTGTTCAGCAGTCAGTCACAGTTATGTGTGTGGTGGGCCGATGAGCACCCATCACCACAGGACTGACCATGGGTGCCGCGTTCCGCTTGTGTTCTCCAGAGTAAAGTCCGCAGCCCAGTCAGTGGGAGTCCCGACGGTATGAGGACCCCATCAGTACCCACGCTCCTGACCCCCAGACAGAGCCTGCAGAACCCGTAAGACACACACACACACACACACCCGTGTTCGCAGCCACACACTCACGTAGAGATGAACCACTTCCCGTACGTACAGTAATATGCACAGGACTCGATGGATTGTACGTATTGCTCACAATTGGGCCGGTGGTCGTTCCCTCAGAGACGAGTCGCTGGTGGAAGAGAGCAGGACGTACGAGAGCCGACTGCAGTGTCTCCTGCATGACACCATCCAGGAGGCAGACAGCTCTGTGGAGGTAGGTTACACACACACACACTCCAGTAGACCTAGTGATGCATTGGTGGCGCTGGCTACTTAGTATTAAGTATAACTTCACTATTTGCACCCCGCCTCTCGTCTAGATGCTGAGCGAGTGGACATGGATGAATGGCGTGCAGGATTTCTCCAGTGACCTCCCCTAAATGTCTTGTAACTGTATATGAACTGTACTGTGTTGTAGTGTGATGCTGCCCCTCTGTGGAGATGCGGGTGAAGTGCGTTCTGATTTGATAAATGGAGATGATGATGATGATGATGATGATGATGATGATGATGATGATGATGATGATGATGATGATGATGATGATGATGATGATGATGATGATGATGATGATGATGATGATGATGATGATGATGATCTTGGTCTGTTACTAGCCGGTGTTCGCTCTATGAGATTAGCAAGTGACCAAACTGACTGACGTGGCTCCTCGGTGTCAGCGTTGATCGAGGAAACGTTTGTCTGCCAACATGTCAAGTGTTTGCAAAGTATACTGCCTCTGTACATTTCTCTCTAATAAGGGATGTCGAAGAAGGTTAATAAATGCACATGTAACAAGTGTGTGAATTGGTGTTTTAATCTTAAGCTTTTATTTGGAAACACTTTCTCCAGGATGGATATTACTGTGTTGACTTTGTCATCGTTAAGATGTTACATCTTTGTACTGTTTTTGTACTGTTTCTTGCTTGGATTTTATCTTCATACCAAATTTTGTGTTAAGAAAATCTCAGGTGTCATTCATGCCAATTCATATTCGGATGATTCTGTGTATCATTATCAGTACGGCCTAAATTATGCTTCTGCAATGCAAAGGTATTTGTATAGCTCGTTATGTTGGATGATTTCTATGTAATCCTGTACATTTCCACACTGTTTTGATGCTGTAAACTTGTGAATTTCTGTGGAGATATGGGCTAGAAAATATATTTGTGAAAGGAAAAGGTTTAAACATGTAATAGGAAAATACAACAATAACCACTGATAAAAGGTATTTTACAATCTTTATTAAATTAATTCAATAAATCATGTTGAGGTCCTGACTGGTGATTTTTCTACCAAATCCAAGAACAGGCCAGACGAGGTTACAGAAGAGAACAGGTACAGGACTAACAAGAACAGACCAAACAAGTAGATGAGAGAAATCTTGGCGATCCCTAGTAACTGACCTGAAACGGAGGTTTGTAGGCAACTGTAGGTACACAGTGTAACTTCACAAAGCTGAACATAAAACCTAAATGTTATTACTATGTTGTCAAACTAAAAGGATTAGTCTTTCTTTGTCAGTTCCGTTTACTCCAACTCATATTGCATCCGTTTCAAAGTACTTTTCTACAGTGAACCTGCCGTTGTTCTGGAAGTGTACAGATTTTAGTAACTACACCCCCCCCTTTGGATTTAAAAGCACCGGCTTCGAACATCAGAGATACCTTATTTATTGTCTACGTTAAACAAATTAAACTATCTCCTATTTATGTTGTTTTTTTAGGCAAAGGGAGGTGACAGACAATTAAAAAGGTGCTTCATATCGATTTTGGGTGTACACACAGAGGCGTCACGTTCTGTATCAAATATGTCAGATTAACGTCAAATTCAGCACTGGGGTTCTTAGACTGATATGGGATTAAGGCAAAGAAATGTGTGTGTGTATGTGTGTATGTGCGTGCGTGCGTGCGTGCGTGTGTGTGCGTGTGGAGGGAGGATTCTTCGGTTCCATTACATTTAGGGTCTTGGCTTATTATTCTGTATTAGTATTGCATTCTTCTCTTATGCCTCGAGTTCGAAACCCACGCCGACCTTGTGTCCTCCGGCATTGAAGTTCTTCCCGTCAATCAGACCTGAGAGGGTGAGTTTCACTCCTGCAGAAAAGGACGCAGTCAGGATGAAGGTCCACGGTAAGTTACACTCAAACCAGGGCTCCCACACCTTCTTAAACATCAAATTCAAGGACTTTCCAAGGACCTTCCAGGCCCAATTCCCTCGAATGGGACCCAACGACAAGGACCCAACACGGCATAATTTGAGACATGGATCAAGGTTAATCACTGTTCCAACACTGAGAATTTTTATAGTGAGAACTGTGAGCTTGACGCTCACAGACAACAATTAAAAAGAGAGAGACTTGAATTTGTGAACGCTTCTGGATTGTGCTGTAGCTTATTTTACTAATTGTGGAGTGTGTGGTTGGTGGCTGGTTTAAGCAGCCTCACCCAACCCCAAACTCCACTCGGGCCACACCTGTGGTGCATTGGCTAATCAATGCCCACAGGGCCCCACCCCTCAAGGCCCACAGGGCCCCACCCCTCAAGGCCTTGACATATTTTCTCAAATGCTAACTTAGAAACCCGTGGGAACCCAGTCAAAAGATTTCTTGCGTTCGGTGTTGTGTTGTCTTTTTTACAGCAACATCTCTACACAGGGAAGAAACACAGCAGAAGTGCTGGACTCACCTGGCCTGAGGGTTTGTGTGTAGCCGACTCCAACCAGACAGGCGTTGTTCACTTTGGCCTGTGAGGAGGGGAATACAATCACCATAACCTTGTATGCTGCGCCATCACACACGAAGAAATCTTAATCTACTGTTAAAAGGTGCTGTAGGTGAGATGTAAAAGCTATTATTTGAGTGCGATTTGAGAATATCTGTTTTGAGTTAACTGCGTCTGCCTCTGTATGAGACTATTTAGATTTTACACCGATCCCGGCTCATTTCTGACCAATCAGGGCAGCGTTTCCGTGGTTGGGTCACGGAATCCATCTTGCCTGTCAATCACAAGTCTGTGAAATGCAACACTTCTCAAAGGTGAAGAAATGTAGGGGGTGAGAGAGCAGAGAGCGAGGGGACCTTTTTTTTTGTTTGTTTAGTTTCAAAATGTTTCCCTCTTCCGCTATATTCTCTCCTCTCTCTCTCTTACCTACAGCACCTTTAACACCTTTAACAGCACCTTTAACACCTAACATCTACTGTGTTGGCTGCTGGGACAAACGTTGCCCTGGGCATCCATCAACACATATCCATATTGATGTATCTTGAAGGCCATGCTTACAGACAGGGAGGTGTCGTTATCCAGCTGGTGTTTGGCTCCGATCTCAAAGCGTGTGTTGTTGCTGCCAGCGGTCCAGGCCAGGTTGATCGCCATCTCCAAATTGCTGTTCACCTTTTGGTAAATGGACCCGCCGAACTCTGTCCCGTCGTTACTGAAATGCACCGCCAAAAACGTCAAAACCACCAAAAGCATCCAGCAAGACTGTCGAAAACACCCTTCTGTGTCGCCGCTTCAATTTCAAATGCTTTGCTGTCTTTTTCACATTTGATCTTGAACTGTGTCATCTTTACATTCCTGCCAGCTGAATCTCTCTCCCTTCCTCTCCCTTGCCCTCTCTCAGACTCACACGTTGGTGTGAAGCTGGAAGTCTCCGGCCTTGTAGCCCACGGCGAAGTTGTTCTTGGCCAATTTGGACTTGGCCGTGTCGAAGGCGATCTGGTAGCCCGCCAGCCAGCCCTCGTAGCCCAGCACAGCGGCCGCGTGGACGGTGGGGCCAGACATGTCGAAGTCCAGGTCACAGCCCACGTTAACGTACTCCCTCTTGTAGTTAGTCTTCAGCTTGGCACTCTTCTTGCTGAAGGACCGGTAAGGAAGGTAATTTGTGATGGCAGAAGAGCTTCCTTTTTTGTTTGTATAATTATCTTCATGTTATCGTTATTATATAAACTTCTTATTTCAATCTTACCCGGTGTTGGGAACAAATGACGTGTCCAAACCCAGCTTCAGGCCCAGTGCCAGCTACAAACTCAGACAGAAATAAATGGTTAATTCATGTAAAATGCCTAATTGTATGCTACACAATAACAATAATAAAAGTGTTTACTGTAAAACAACCAGCTAACTGAGAAAATACCGCAGACCATGAGGTGGGTGCAGCTGGCCTCACCTGGTCCTCCATGGTGACCTCTGTGGTCAGGGTGTTGTCCGTGTTCCACTTCTGGTTGAAGCTGAGGCCCAGCTCCTTCACCTTGTACTTGGTCTCCAGGTGGCCCCCGGACCTCCCTGTGTCCGTGTTATTGGAGCCAGACGTGGCAAACTCCTGAAGGGGGGAGGGGGGAGGGGAGAGGCACCAGGACAGGGAGGATTACAACACGAATAATAACAATAGTCATAATAATAATAATAACAATAACATGGGAGGGAACACAGGAAGTCACATGGGGGAGGGGGGCTATTGCTACCGTGGCGTTAGAAAAGCATAGCTGTGGAAATCAGAGGCGTGAAGTGAAAGGAAAATATATGAAGAAAGGGGAAGGAGAGTCTCCGCATCCCCTCTGCTGCTCCCTGGGCTGTTATGCTGCGTTCGCTTATGGTCAGGGGTGGGAAGCCGGACGTGGGAAACGCGTCATCTCCGACCCATGTGGGTTCGAATACAGTACAAAGTCGGAAAAACATGGACGCTCGCGCTAAACTTGAGTTGCGCTTATATAGCTTATATATACGTATTCGCTACCTAGCATACTTCCAAACGTACTCTTGAAACGGCTATTAACAACATTGGGGCGCAACCTGGGGTGGCAGTGGCTCAGGCACAGGACGTAGAACGGTTGTCTAGCAACCGGAAGGTTGCTGGTTCAAACCCCCGGCTCTGCCTAGCTAAGTTTCGAGGTGTCCCTGAGCAAGACACCTAACCCCAACTGCTCCCGACAAGCTGGCTGTTGCCTTGCATGGTTGACACCGCCGTCGGTGTATGAATGGGTGAAAGTGAGGAAATATTGTTAAGCACTTTTGATAAGAGCGCCGTATAAATGCAGTCCATTTACCGATTGTATTGGTATTCTCATTTGCCTGAAAATCAAAAATGTGTGCAAAAAATGTATTTTAAATTCATACAATCTTTGTTCTCACTGTATACGATGTGGGTGGCCATGTTGAAATGTCAAATGACATTGAGGCTTGAGAAATCATAACCGATTTACGAGGAACAGAAACTCTGAATTAACGTCAGTTGGAAGTCGGAATTTCCGATCTCAGAGTTAGAATCGAACGCAGCATTGTGTCTCTCATGGAAAAACGGATTGATTTCAAGCCTAAGAGTGTCTTCTCGTTGAATAGTAAAGCATATTGAAGGGTGGTGGAGGGACATGGGAGAGGCTACTCGGGTGTGTGTGTCTGAGGCAGTGCACTAAGGATCACAGAAGGTGGAGACCAGCGAGTGACAGCTATAGAAGCTACTGCTGTAAAGGAAAACGCTACACACACGCACACACACACACACGCGAACACAACCGCTATCACCAGTTCACCCTGCAGTGAGGACACGCACACACACAGCCACGCACACACACCCTTACCATCTGAAAGAAACCATCCATAGAGGAAGCAGAAAAAGGGAGAAAGATAAAAGTTAGGAAAACTGTATGAAGTTCATATTTAGATAGAATTCACTACTCCTATAGGACCAATGGGAAAAGTCCTTTGAAAAATTGAAAAGCTTCATGCCATCACTTTACACTGACAGAAAGCAGCTTTCTAGGGTGTGACACTGGTTCAACAGGCATCTAGTGGAAGAGACTTGGCAGAAATGGAATATAATAAGTATGTTTTAATTAGTGTATATAATCCCATGAAAATAAGTAGTGTTTTAGCGTTATCTTAGAATGAGACCTATATATCTAAATAGGGAGCGGGTCGCCTTCCACGGAGGCTGCCATGTTGCTCTGCCATGTTTCTACGGTAGCCAAGAACGGACAAACCGAACACTGTATTAGCAGTGTATTATGCAAAGCAGCTAGCTAACATTAGCAATAATACGCTAACACAATGCGGAACAAGTAACAATAATATTTGCTATCTTCCATGTAAAATATGACCTACAGTTTTACAGACTAAATAACATTTCTAAATCTATCTATGTAAACGAATGTCGTCGATGTTGACAGATTCTGGCTAATTGATGTGGTCGTAGACAATGACATAATTGAAAGTAGCTAATGGCCCCTGAAGGCCACCATAGATCTCCTACAAGCTTGGAGGGTAAGGAGCGGGGTATTCAGTTGGTTGCAATCTGCAACCTCACCGCTAGATGCCACTAAATCCTACACACTGCACCTTTAAGACTATCAGACTGAGTGTAGACATTGGCATGCCCTCACACAGTGAGTTAGCCACTTGAAAGCCAGGCCAGTCCAGTAGAAGAGAAAAAAACACATGCCAGACTTACAACTCCACTCTGAGACTTGGTCTTCAGGTCCAGTTTAACCACGCCAAAGCCTGAAAAACAAATGGAATTGTCTTTTTAAAAGTACAGTTAGGACGAAGAAATGTCTGAATACTGGACCAAAATACCATTTCCATTGCACTGCAAGTTAATTACATCTTTTCTTAGTGCATGTGCTAAGCACAGAAAAACTACTTGCAAAACTTTCTAAATCAATAATGAAAACTAGAAATGAGTTATGAAGGCCTGCAGCTGTTGTACACCAGATTGATTCAAATAAATAAATTATTGACTATTTTACCATAGCCCTTGCTGAAGATATCTTTGGCAGATTTCCCAAGGTCTGAATATGCAGGAGGGACGGCCATTGTGCCTGTGGAGACAAGAAGGAAACGCTTCAATATCGTATTTATAGTGCAACGAATAAACATATGCATGAACACGCTTCATAAGAAACACATATGACGAATGCATACGATTATCTAGACTTGGCACTCAAGTCTAGAAAGCAGAAAACAAAAAGACAACAGATAAATCGCAACTAAATCACAGCAGCAACTAAGCAACCGGCTCACGCACAAAGCATTGTTTCCAGAGTGTCCATTAATGTTGTCAGGTCAAAATAAAACCCTTTAAATCAGTCTAAAAATCAATAGATGTGTTATGCCGTCGCTGGAGAGCAATAGCTCTGATCTGAACAGGTACAACATTCCCCCTCACCCCTGACACACAATAATAAGCCAAGCCATTTCCTGGCCTAAGTCCATTAGCAAAGGAGCAGAAGTGGTTCACTTAATCAAATTGATTCTCTCAGGAAAGCACTGTTATACAGTGGGCCAATAGCAATGCTAATACAGCATGTTAGCATCACTAGGAAAACAGGGGGTGGGAAAGCACAAGCTGTACCAGACCACACTGCAATACCAACACAAGCAGACACAGGTTTGGTTAGTCAGCAGCTATTTCTACTGCATAGCACACGAAGCTTCAACTGTCATCAGAGTCCCCCAGTGCTCTCGCGGCACGATGGTGTGATGGTGTGGGTGTGTGCGTGCGTGTGCGAGTGTGTGTGTCAGTGACCAACCACCTTTGCCAACCTTTAACTTTAAATTAGTGTTTCTCTTTCTCAAAGAAACGGCGAGAGGTTATTCCCAGAGCTCTCTTCTGTCCAAATCCTCATCAATTATGAATGGGAATAACTCTGGGTCAATGAAGAGAAGGCATGAGCAAAGGACCCTGATGACCCGCCTCAGGGCTCTGCCCCACCCCTCCACTCACCATGGCCCTGGGGAGGCGGGTGGTGAGCACATGCACCACAGTGGTCGCTGCTCTCCCCCGGCTTCTTGCCTGTTCCTGTCATTTGCTCCGGCAGACACTTCTCAGCCAAGACTCTCTCTCTCTCTTTACAGAAGGGACAGTGGGAAGCATGGGGAAAGCATACTTACATTGTTATCATAACACTGTGTTACGTGTACATCTGATGTGGGCTCGAGTACTCGTGTTCAGTGACTATTTAGGACATAGGGGAGTGTCCTCTGAACTGGGTCCTTCACTCAAATGCTCTTTGTCACAAGTGTCCTCTTATCTCGCTGGGCTCAGGCGGACTATTGCGACACATATGCAATATAACAAAGGCCGATCGGTATCTGAATGCATGTACTTTGTGCACAAGATGTTCACGTACCTAGCCCTGTATATGGCCCAGTGTTTGCAAAGAAAATGCTATTTGTTTTATTTAAAAACATATATATCTCATAGATGTCCCCTACTGCACCCCCTCAATTGTTACATTGCCATTATTGTCATTGGAGAAATGTCGTGGAAAAATACTGACAGCAACATAGTGTTCTGCTATGCATGGTGATACTGTAGGTGGCATTAGCTCATGAACGGCTAAGTGAGGTAATAATAGAAAGAAGCCTAGGCCTTTGATTGTGTAGAACAGAAGCAACAGTATTACGAAACCCAGACGATGGGATGTATTCGCGTTAACATTAATGGAAGAAATGTTTTGCTCGCGTGCTACTTCGTGTTATGTTATTTTGTTAAACCATTGTACGAGACCATTTCTGTTGGAATGCACCAGAGCTCTACTGGAATCAGTGATCACACACTAAAACCTCTCGGCATCGTGCACATCAGGACCATGCTGCAGGTGCACATCAACATAACACACCTCACACACACAAACCTCAGCACAGCTGCTGGAAAATCAAAAAAATCATTGAGGAAACATGTTGTGTGGCCTTTCTTCATACAGTATCAGTAGCACCACTAATGTATCTCTTATTCTCTCATTCCCCACCTAATGCACAGAAGTGCAGCAATGTTCACACAGTATAATCGGCCTCTATACTGTCATTTTGTAAAAGCCGCTCCCCCGGAGCAACTGCCTGTTAGTTAAATCTGAGTAGACATTGTCCTGACCTTGTCCTCCCCACGTCTCTCGACGTTATCTCAATCGCTTTACACAGCCGACAGCGCCACCCTTCCCCTGGGTTAGGTCCATCACCTTCACCAGTCTGCTTTCTGACTGCTTCCAGTCTTACTGTGGTCCACCAGCACACTTTGGCTATTTTTAGTGCAGGTGAACTTGATACGTTCTCCCTCGTGACCAGTGGTGTTCAAAATGGTGTCTCTTTTCCCCATCCAGATTATTAAATTGACTATTGAAAATACCTGAAAACGTAAACCGACACAATAGCATAGTCAAACTCTGAAATTGATTCACATTTAATCTAACTCAAACTGACTGCCTTCTATCACTGTGTGCTGCAACATCAGGAAAATATAAATATAACAACACCGGGGTCATTTAAACACCTAGTGAGTCGGACAGTTATTAGCAACGAAAATGCATTTTACAAAATAATATACGGTCTTTGGCAGAATTGTGTACACACGTATGTGTATAGAAACATAACATTACACGACTGCTACACTTGAGGCGAAAACGTAGGCCAAACGCAAGGTCAAAACTAGTCAAGTTACACCAAGAGAGTACACAAGAGAGTTTATGGACTGAACGTACAGTGTAGAGTTTATTTGGGCCCACTTCCTGCCACCACGTTAAATATGGAGACTCACAATATTTTTTGTTTAATGTCTACTATTAAATTCTAGACTGTGAAATATACATCAATGACCTGGGAACTGTAAAGCTCAATGTTTAATCCTAGTCACATTTATTTATTTATTTGTCAATGCAGACTAGGTTTTATTACGATTAAGCTCCATTACAACCTATATTACATGGAAAGAAACCCGAGTATTGCTGCAGAGTTGCCTATACAAACATATATAGGCGGTGGAACTATGGACTTCAGATAGCAACCTAAAATAAAGGAATGGGTCCTATGGATAGGCACATGGAACAGTTCTTCAGCAAAGTCGGATTTCGATTAGATTATTTTACCATGTTATTGTTGTTGTCTCTAAAATGCATATTTTACCGTTTTCTTCTGAAAGTTTCCAGCGTTACCCCCACCCGAAATGTATACAGGCAGCTAGATGTTCCAAAAAAAAACAACCATCTGGTGATTGCGCAGTCGTCTCGAACCTAATTATCCAGACCATGTCCCATCTAGCACTTACTATTCACCATATCTAAAAATATAGAAAAGCTTACATTCGCTTTACTCTATTTACTAGAGCATTGTTAAACAAGTTAACAAATGTGAGAAATGCGCGACGTGCCTGACATTGCGTTATAGCCTATGGCGCTCACATACAGCTTACTTTTTCTGCTCACACTTCACGTAATCTCACTGACAAACGAAACTATTACTTACATACTCAGCGCACGACCCTCTTACGACGTATAGATAATATTGGAAAACATACCGTACCTTTATTTATGAGGCGATGCGCTCTGTCACAATATGCTCTATAGCACTACGAGGCACAGTGAAGGAGAAATTGACTGGACATGCGCAGCAAAGGGTTCCTTGGGGGCGTGGTCGTCAGCTTGCGGTGGCTTGTCATGCAAGTCAACCTATCTAATAATCCATAGTGGCTTTTGATAGTTATCATAAATTCATATTTTGTCGAACTGAATCGTAACATTAGCCTACCAATTAGCGTATTTTAAAAAAAATTAGCTGAATGTATCTAAATATTGGCCTATTTATACAGCCTATTCGGCCTATCTTTTCTAACCCTATTTAAATATTAGCAGAATAACTATACAATGAAGCCTGATAATATAAAGTATTGTTAATATTGAAGCCATCATATAATAGTAGTACACTTATTTAATGACCCTAATTCACCACCAGAAGGCTATCTGATAACCGCGCTACAGTGGCTACAGGATTAGAATATTAGAATATACATTCTAGAAAGACAATGACAGTCTCTAAATGGTGACCATATCAAAATCGGATATAGTGTTGAATGGTGACATATTATTACATGAACGTGTACGTGCGCACACTTGTAGTGAAAAGTGTGTGTTTATGTGCAGAATTTAGCAGCCTTTAACCTCATACGTTTTGCGCACATTCACATTCTATATCTCTGTAACTCTGTGCGCAGCTCAGCCGTTTCCATGGTGACGAATCCTGCAGGTGTTGTTGATACTGTGGCGTCATCAACCTGCGTGAACAAATAAACACCCCCCAGTTTGGATCGTCTAAATTAAAAAGGTAACACCCTTAACATTACTCATTTAGTTGAACACACATTTACTCGACACTTTGCACGTTAAAGGTTGAATATTGTCGATAAGGTTTAAAGAATACGCGTTTTCTTTGCAAGACGCAGGCTTAGTCGATTGCGCTATGTAATCGTCTGTAAACAAAATACACCCACCCATCGATGTCATAAGCTATATTTAACCCGTAACATTTATTTTCTTAGTTTTATGACGTGCGAGGGACCATCGAAGATATTTGGGCCTATCCCCCCAGACCCATCGCTTTTCCCTGAATACTACAAACGGCCCTTTTCTGGTAAGATATAGGCGACCCTAAAACTAGTATTAGTATAGATTGGACGAAATGGCGACACTTCAATTCACAATCAATTAACATCTTGCAGCATGCATACAAATGACATATCTGTGGCACTTGTTCCAGCTCGGGGCCGATTAGAAGGACATGCTGATGGGACTTTGGCGCTGCTCTCGGGGCCGCTGGCCCCAGACCCCGTGCTGTACCCTGAGTGCTACAGTTGTCGCGACCCACCACATCCTCCACGAATTGGTCTCAATGCCACCCACATCCTGGAGCGAGGACAAAGGGGTGTAGTGGGAGCACTGCTTAAACTAGACGGTGTCTCCTTCAGCCCAAGCACTCCTAAACAAAGTATGTTTATCTTCCTTGTCAGCATTGTTTGTCTTTTGTGTCTTGTTTATTTATTATATACATACAAAGATAGGATATAAAAAACCTACATAAATGACATCTCGTTAAGAAATACTCTTTAAGTATTACTTATATAATGTGTTTTAATTAAAGGTTATTTCCACAGTCATGTATCTGATGTCCCTTCCCTCAGAACAGTTTATGCGTGATTATGGAAAAGAGAACGTAAAGCAACTTAGGGAGATCCAGCGGCGCTGCAAAGAACAGGAGGCTGTTCGAGTGCAGTCACAGCCTGTCCCAGTTAAAGCTCTCTGGAGCTCCTCAAAATACCACAACATCCCCTCCAGGGTGATGGCCCAGCTACAGGTATGGTCATCTGTGTGGACTTTGGGATTTTGTTTTAAATAACAATGTGTTTTAACGTCTAATCAACTAAGCTCATACATATGCAGGAAGCTAGCTCATCTCCGAAGCCACAGTGTCAGAAGTTTCTGAGAGCCCACTCTAGTTGTGCGTCTGCCGGACCAGTCGGGATACATCGCAGTGCCTCAATGTCTGCTCTGCGACACCCAGACTCTCGCAGCAAAGCAGGCGACGAGAACCAACCGGTAAAAAACCCAGAATGAATGGATTAAAAAACCCCAGAATAGATCATTCACACCAAAATAGACGTAATAGCATAAATTAGCACCTTAACACGCTTTGCTTTGACTCAACACGACGCATTTACAGTTAGAAGTCCAGGGGAAGAGCGTGGACTTCATCAGACACAATGCAAGAGCTGCAGGGAGGACTGTGCTGCGTCGGTCCCAGTCCCTGACCAACCTCAAGGACAAGCCCGTCCCCAGCGCAGTGAAGGGACAGGTGCCTCAGTAGTGAGTATGGTGTGGCTCCAAGTAACCACCTACTTAAATGCCTCATATGTTTTGCCATCATTTTGACATTCTGTTTGTTTGTTTTTCCACACTAAAACACTAATGCACTCAAGTCTGGAGGAGAGGAAGGAACAGTGGCGTAAAGAGAAGGAGGAGAGGAGGAAAAATGCGCCGGATCCAACCATCCCCGCCGGTCACACGTTAATGACCGAGAAGGAGAGACAGGATATGCTGCAGTCGCTCAAACAGAGTATGTCCTCTGTTGGTATTTATTTCTACTCTGGACTAACTATGTGTTTGCACTATGTTGAATTACTTCATAACTATGAGAAACATGTGAGGACTATGATTTACTTGCCACTATTTCATTTACTAGGAAAAATAACCATTTATCTACCATTTAACAGAACTAAACTTAAAGGAAACCAAACTAGTAGTAATTTTCGAGGGCTATATATCTACATCTTACAGTCTTTCTTTTCTATATGATGCTTATCTGGCCTTCTCTGTCTTTCACCTCAGGCCACCAGGCCCTGGTGACGGAGCTGCTGTCTCTCCCGGTCAGGGCAGATACTCTGAGTATGTGTTCCCGTCGCACTCAGCTTGATCGCAGGCTGTCTGAAATGGAGGAGGCCATCAAAATATTTTCCAGGGACAAAGTATACATCAAAATAGATTCGTAGTACTGGTATACTGGTACAGTACGGGGTTGGATCATTGTAGTAGCATACAGTTATTGTATATAATTTTTGCATTTAAGTTACATTTATCTTGCTCTTGCTATGCATATATTTTGATTATAATTAGTATAAAGTGTGATTTGAGGGTCTGGATTATTTTTATGCTGTCAATAATACACTAAGTAAGTGTAAGAGCTCGCCAACTTAAATTCCTTCATCATATTTTACATACATTCAACGCCTATTTGGTGATAATGAGGGCATGCTGCAGCCGGACCAAATGACATCACTGGCCCAGGATGGCAGAAATTGGAGGAATCTTTCGGCTCCGCAGCCGAAAGATGATGATGATGAATATGCTTAAGCATACATTTACATTTGCTATTGAAGTCCCTGAAGTCTGTTCAGGGTGTTGGTTGAACATTTTTGAAGCATTTCATTGCCAGCAGAAATATTAACTTGCCAGAAATTATACATCATTAATGCATCATAAAGAGTTGAGTATTTGTATGAATTGTAAATCCAAATGAATTTGAAAAATATTTTTGATTTGATTAGATACTAATACACTGCAGTTCTTAATCAAGTGACTTTGTTTAACTTCACGTGAATAAAATAGAAATATTATATGAATTTGTTTTGTGATTATTATTGGTTTTGGACACAACTACACTTTTTTAATAGAAAGCCACTCATCAGACAGCCGAATAAACTACCTCCGTTCAATTTAATTTGCAGAGTGAATATGTTTGAAATAACAATTTTGCATTAGTAGCCTTATATTCGAAGAAAACGTAACTGACGTACGGCGTGACGTACTACACGACGTCTTACGTATGCGAAAGTCCTTCCACCAATCGTTGGCCTTTCATTGTTTAGCCAGTCCCACAGCTAAGCTGTGTTAGCAACCAGGAGTACAGCAATCGCCTGATTTACCATCAAATTAAACCATTGAATCACTTACATTCTTTAAGTGCATTTAACTGAGAGAAGAACCGACGATGAGTAAGAGGAAAGCACCGCAAGAATCGCCCAATGAAGGAATAACAGACTTTCTTGTCGGTACGTGAAGGGAATGCGGGTGGTCGGGCTAACCTAACAATAGACATTCACAATCCATTTGGACATCTTGAAATGAAATACAAACGTTTTGCATTTCACTGGATAGCACGGCTTTCATTTTAATGTAGGCTGTTTTTAACGAGTTATTAGCAGTAGTAGCTCATGTTCTTTGCTGTTCAGAGATGTCCTGGTTCTGCTACGCCTGCAGGCTGCGCTGTCATTTAAACCCCGCTGCTGCTTTTGCTGACCTGGCATTTAAACCAGGAGACACGTTGCTGTAACAATTCTACAAATTGCAGAACTTCCCATTTGCTAAATAAATCTGTTTCTATTTTACTTCCAAACCAGAACTGGCCAATTATGAGAAAAATGTCAACAGAGCGATACACAAGTATAATGCCTACAGGTAATGCCTATGCAATTCTTTACCTTCGTAGATCCCCTTGGCTAACAAAGGGCACCTGAAAAACATTATTATATATGTATATAAATAAACCGTTTGCTTCCCAATGTTTTTCATTTTATCAATATATTTGGTATGCTTTTATTAGGAAGGCAGCATCAACTATTTCCAAGTACCCCCAGAAGATCAAAAGTGGTACAGAAGCAAAGAAACTGGTATGAACACTTTCACTAGTGCTAAGATTACAAATCTAAACATTCATAAACGCTGACATTGGTGCATGGAGAGGTCGCCAATGTAAATTAAATTACCACCATACTAACACTCGTCCAGTATTTACAATCAACACAGGAGGACCTTTCTTCATATCTTTGTGCCTACCCATGGACAGGATAAGAAAATAATATACATTAGGAATACATTGTATATAATGGGCTCACCTATGATAAGCGTGTACTTCCATTCAAATACAACTATAGCTCATAATACTGATAATATAACAATTAAGTAAATGCAAAATGTCCTAACATAAAGAATTTATATTATAAAAGCTTTCACAACCCATTGCTTTGATAAAGCAATGGTTTCAATGTACTTGCATTATGTTGACTATAGTACACTTGGCAGCTAAAATCAAGAACCTGCTTGCTGTCTTACATAAACATTGCACATGTATAAAGTATTGTTTCACATACTACAACAGGAAGGTGTGGGAGCAAAAATTGCGGAAAAGATCGATGAGTTTCTGCAAACTGGTACATTAAGGAAATTGGACAAGGTGAGTACTCTTAATAGTTTAAATACGATATTAACGGATAACTACTATATATTTACACTAACATTACAACATAACTGAAGACTGAAGTGTTTTGTTTTAGATAAGGAATGACGACACAAGCTCGTCCATCAATTTCCTCACAAGAGTTACTGGGATTGGGTATGTCCCATGGTCACAAAACAAAATCATGTCGCTACACTGCAATATGACTAAATATAATACATAAGTGGTAGCAGTCATTTTTTTGTGTTTCATGTGCTTCTGCCTTCCCAGGCCTGCTGCTGCCAGGAAGTTCTTTGAGGAAGGAGTAAAGACACTTGAAGGTTAGTTTTCCATGTGGAGTCTACTTATTCAGTAAATAGCTATGTGGAATAGCTTCACAATGTTAGAATGTAAATTGGCTTTTGTCAATTGTTTAATTCCTAATGAATTGCTGTGCGTCCAGAAGGGGAGTTTGCTGGGATATCATTTGCTTTCCATTGAATTGCAGTTACAGTAGCTTAGCTCCTGTTCATGTGAAGGGAATACACTTTTAATTACTTTACTTTCCACAAATTTCCAATGTGTTCAATAGTCTCTTATTCAAAATGAGTACCAGTAACAACAGTCCAACTACTTCAGTGAACCTAGTGCATGTTCTGGAGGAAAACGTTGCCGATGTAAAGGTAAATATTATTTCTTTAGATTTGAAAAAAATTGAAAACAAGCTGAACCATCACCAGCAGATTGGACTCAAGTAAGTGCATATTAATTCCTTTTTGCAATTATACATTTTAACCTTGATGAATAGAGATGGGCGTTTACAAATATCCTTTTTTTAAATCTACTATTTTAGCTTTTTGTTATTTGAATTTAGCAAAGAATATATTGTGTGCTGTTGTGTTTCACACATTTGACTCACATCTTATTTATGATTTCCCTCAGATACTTTGAGGAGTTTGAAAAGAGGATTCCACGGGATGAGATGGAGAAAATGGAAGTGAGTGTACAGTATAACTATGTATATATCTGTATACCCCCTCTTTTGTGAAAGATGATTTTTGATGCATATTTGCATTTGTTCAGTCTTTGATTCTAGAGGAGTTGAAGACTGTAGGCGCAGAGTATATTGGAACCATCTGTGGAAGCTACCGAAGAGGTAACATATTTGCTCAAAGAATATATTTCCTGTCGTATCTTTCTCTTAAAATGCAAAGAACTAAAATGCATGCTTCCGTGTGGAAGATACTTACATGTCTTTGTGGCAATGTGTTAAACGTTATCAGGTGCTGCCTCGAGTGGTGATATTGATATCTTGCTGACCCATCCAAACTACACCGCTGAGTCTGAAAAGCAGGTGAGTCTACCATTCAGGACGGCCTAGAATGGTGATGTACCATATTATAATTTTATTTTATCTCTTAACATTTTTTGTTTGCTTTTTTTGTCCAACAGCCAAAGCTCCTGCATGCAGTGGTGGACCATTTGGCGTCCATTGGATTCATAACCGACACTCTTTCCAAAGGAGACACCAAATATATGGTGCGGCCTCGGGTTAATATCTCTAATCTGCACTGTGTAGCACAATCGGTGCTTTCCTGTGTGTATCTCAGCTTGTGTTTGGCAGCTCAGCGATGCCACCATGACTGAATCTTTAAAGACTATGCTTGTGATTTTTCCCAGGGTGTCTGCCAGTTGCAGAAGAGTGAAGACGATGAGGAAGAGTTCCCCCACAGGCGAATTGACATTAGGTGAACACATGTCAATATTTTGTCTTTTTATTCTATGTATGGGAGAAGCCGCATAATTGTGCTCACTCTGGCATCTTTTCTCAGGTTAATACCTAAGGATCAATACTATTGCGGTGTTCTCTATTTCACTGGGAGTGACATCTTTAACAAGAACATGAGAACTCACGCATTGGAGAAGGGCTTCACTCTCAATGAGTACACCATTAGACCACTTGGTGTCACTGGTGAGTCAATTTGACATGGCAGAAATGAAGTTCAACGTGTGTTGTAGGAATAAATAGTTAATGACCGAATCAATGATCTGTTCATAGGAATGGCGGGTGAGCCTCTGATGGTGGACAGCGAGCGGGATATCTTTGAGTACATACAGTACAAATACAAAGAGCCAAAGGACCGCAGCGAGTGAAGCGAAAGCCACGACGTACATTTGTATTACAACCATTTACCTGCAAGAAAGGTGTTAAGTGGGTTTGAGTCTTTTTTTATATACATGGGTTAAATGGGATTATGGGTTTTAAAAGTTCTTTGCATGTTTGTGGGTAGAAGCATTTAAATCAGGAAACTATTGAAATTTTATTGAATTCCCATTAATAAGTAATCAGAGGACATTGGTCCTTTATTTGCCACACGGTCGACACTTCAACCACACACTGTGAGCGGCGACACACACACACACGCAATTATTGGCGTCGCCGGTGGAATGCCTTCTCTGCGTTTATCCCATCCTGACCGTCCTCCCCCAGGGAAAGCCAGGAGCAGTGGGCAGCCATCAGTAAGGCGCCCGGGGACCAAGTCCAAGCGCTCAGTCCTGTCCTGGTCAGGGACAGGACCGAAGAGCAATCTGTTCTTCTGCAGATTGCTCTTC
>OMKP01023161.1:0-26512 GCA_900302375.1 Bathygadus melanobranchus
GGAATTGGGGCAGGACTAGATAAGCATGGGCTTCATCCTGCTCCTTTTCGAACAAGAAATGTTTATTTATGTGCGTTAGTTAATTTTATTGGTTGTTTTTTTATTTTTTTATTTTTTTTTATTTTTTTATTTTACTTATATATTTGTTGTTGTTCGAAATAAAGATATTCATTCATTCATTCATTCATCTTGCCGACCTCCTCTCTGATGGCCACTCGTCGGGCCTCTGGGATGCGGTACGGCCGTAGTCTGACCTTCTTTCCTGGGTCAGTGATGATGTCATGCTGTATAAGATGGGTCCGACACTTCGAGAACACGTCTCTATGTTGGCCCACCAGTTCGGTGAGGTTCTGGACCTGGTGTGGCGCCAGCTGTGTCCCCAGCGGAACCTCAGGTGTCGACTGGCGGGGAACCTGGGCCGACAGGGCCCCCTCGCAGCCGCCTCCTGGGCCGTCTCGTGCCAATGTTTTAACAGGTTGACGTGGTACAGTTGGACGGCCGTCCTCCGTCCGGGCTGTCTCACCCAATAGTTCACTGATCCTGTGCATTCCACCACCTCGTACGGCCCGTGCCACTTGGCTAAAAATGTACAGTCATTAGTGGGGATTAAAACCATCACCTTGTCGCCAGGCAGGAATTCCCGTACCAGGGCCCCCCTGTTGCAGTCGGGACTGCGCCAGTTGGGCCTGCCTCATGTGTTCCCGCACCATGGGCCAGATTCTTCCCATCCTTTGGTGCATGCTCTGTACTGTTCAATGAGGCTCTGTCTTTGGGGAGGCTGCTGTTCCCAGGCTTCCTGGGCGAGGTCGAGCATTCCCCGCGGTCGTCTGCCATATAATAGCTTGAATGGGGAGAATCCGGTGGAGGCCTGGGGTACCTCTCTTATGGCAAACAGGAGGTAGCGTAACAGCTGATCCCAGTCCTTCCCGTCGGTCGTAATCATTTTTCTCAACATACTCTTGAGTGTCCGGTTAAAACGCTCTACGAGCCCGTCTGTCTGGGGGTGGTATACGGAGGTCCTTAGTTGATCGGTCTTCAACAGCCGGCACATCTCCTTCATCACCGTAGACATAAAACAGGACCCTTGGTCTGTCAGGACCTCGGCGGCAATCCCCACCCGGCTGAACAACATGAATAATTCCCTGGCTACCGTCTTCCCAGTGGCGGTCCGGAGGGGAATGACTTCCAGGTACCGGGTGGCATAGTCCATGATGACTAGGATGAAACGGTGCCCTCGGCTGGTCTTGGGCAGGGGCCCCACGATGTCCATGGCGATGCGTTGGAACGGGATGTCGATGATGGGGAGGGGTATGAGTTGGTTCCGATAGGCCACCTTGGGACTGTGGAGCTGGCACTCGGCACAGTGTCGGCAGTAATCCTCGACGGCCCTCTTCACCCCTGGCCAGTAAAACCGGGAGAGGACCCGCTCGTAGGTTTCCTCAACTCCTAAGTGTGCCCCCAGGAGGTGGGTGTGGGCGAGGTACAGTACCTTCGATACATAGGCCTGTGGCACTAGCAGCTGCTCACGGACCTCGTCCTGCACCTTACACACACGGTACAGGAGTTTATTAAAAACTTTAAAATGTGGAAAAGTAATCCGACTCACGCCTTCCTGGAGTCTGCCCTCGATCTCCGACACCTCCCGTCAGGCCTGTGTGAGGTTTGGATCGTGCAGCTGGGCCTCGCGGAATCGTGAGGGCGTCTGTTCCGGTCCCGATTCAGATTGGGGGAACTCAGAGAATGCCTCTCCCGTGTTAACCTCCTCCACAGAGCTCTGGGTCCTCCACTAGCCCCTTCGGACGGCGTCGCCGTCATGTCTGGTAGGTCGGGGGGTTGTTCTGGCTCGGTTCCGGTGGGTTCGGAACTGTCTTCCCCCGATAGTCCTGCGCAGGCCTGCTGGGGCTGTCGTGGCCGTCATCTCCCCCCTCGAGGTTCCTCCGTGTGCTTCTGTCGACCCGCGGGGCCCTCAGCCCAATACCGCTGATACAGTGGACAGTCCCGACCGATCAACATGGCCACCGGGAGGCCCTCCACGACTCCTGCTCTTACGGTCACCTGGCCTCTCGGGGTCGACAGTACTACCTCCGCTGTGGGGTATTTCCGTGTGTCCCCATGGATACAGGTTACTGCCATCACCTCCCCTCGCGTCTTCCCGGCGTGGGGCACCGATGGTGGGTCGGGGCACCACAACACACACACACATGTCTCGCAGCAAATCCAGAAGCTTTTGCTGGTTTTATGAGGCTACATGTGTTAACATCATAAGAAGATATTTTAATAGCAAATAGCTTATGAATAAAATCATGTGGTAAATTGTGGACATTGAACAGGTAAAATGGTTTGGTTGAAGATCCCTTTAAATGTTATACTTTGACTCACATTACTCACTAAATGCCACCCTCACCTGGATTTGACCTTTGACCCCTGTCTAGGCGGTGGAGGAGTTGTTGAAGGGTGGAGCAGATCCTAATCTTCCACTGAGCTGCAGGGTGGGCAGTGCTCTGTGTGCCCTCAGTAACATCCACTACGACTCCACCGGACACCCACACAACAGAGCTAAGCTGGTGTATACACAATGACAATAATAATGATCATAATGATAATGATAATAATGATGATGTTGATGATAATAATGTATTTAATAGGGTTTGACACACAGTAACAACAACAACATGCATGTATTAGGTTTTGACACACAATGACGACAACAACAATATGCATTTATTAGGTTTTGACATACAGTAACAACAATAATGCATTTATTGATTTTGTCACACAATAACAACAACAATATGCATTTATTAGGTTTTGACACAATAACAACAATACTTAATTTATTAGGTTTTGACACACAACAATAATGCATTTATTAGGTTTTGAAATACATAGTTAAAACTAAAAAGTGTTCTTTTACAACCATAAACTGGGATGTTAACAAGTGAATAACTTAATGGTGATGACTGCTTTAAAAGGATCAGAACAAACAAACTAAGCTATATGATATGGGGCCGTATGGGTGTGTGTGTATTACAGTTGCATATGTTAGTCAAGGCTGGAGCAGACATCTTGATGCCCGTGTTGGTGGGTGAAGGCCAGCGGAGGGCCCTTGGTACGGCAGTCGACTATGCACACTATACTTTCAACCAGGTAACACACACACACACACACACACACACACACACACACACACACACACACACACACACACACACACACACACACACGTGTGTTCCCATGGTGACCAGGACCCACGCATCGGCCACACGTCCTACCACGCGCTCAGCCAGCATGAGAAGGAAACGTACAAGACCCGCTGCCACCTGCTGAGCATGATGGGAGATCTGCTGAGGCAGGCCACCGGCGGCTTGGAGAGAGAGGAACAACGCCTTCAACCAAGCAGTCAGTTTGATGTGTTTACACTACAAATATAACCTTATTATTAAAGCCACCAGGTGTGATTGTGATTAGCCATTACAAGTCATTTATAAATAGTCCTGCGTCCACTGGGTAGACCGGTAGACTGATCTAGTCATCATATGTCTGGGTGGACACTCCCACGTGTTGTGTATGAGTTTTGTGACAGAGCGAGATGGACAACATGATGCTTGCTTTTATTGTTGTGCACATGTGTTTGTTTGTATGTGTTTGTGTATGTTGTAACTGGATGTGCTTTAATGTGAGCTCTTTCTGTAATAGGCGCCAGCAACAAGGAGAGGTTTGTGTATATAGGGGGAGGAGCCAATGTGCCAAAGGACTATAGCCCCAGGGCAACTGTTGCCAAGGAGACCACAACATCTGAGTCTTCACCATACTTCCGCGAAACAGACATGTATATCGCTGCACGTGCACACATGAATATTCAGAGACATTGTTACATGTCACAATTCTCATAAGCTTGCACTTGTGCAGGTATATCGCAGTAACCTTAGGTTTTCTTGTCATTTCTTTTGTTGACCTGTTTTGATCTGCTTGACTCTTTATTATTGCCAATATACTGCCCCTTAGGGGTGGAATCAGCCAGGCAGCAGACAGCCAGGCAGCAGAGCTGGTGAACAGCACAGTGCATAGAGCAAGGTGAAGTCATTACACAATAACACCTTAGTATCTGCATTATATTATTACATTATTATATAATAATTCAGGCGGAACACTTTCACTTAAAGTAACATTTGTATTAGCAGCCAGAGCAGCACATTGTATTTTGGTGGTATGGTTCTGTTCAGAACCAGACTGTCTGCCTTTGGTTCTGTTCAGGGTTAGTACCACTGTGGAGAAATAAACCCCCCAACTTGATATTGAAGTTAAATCCATTTGTTTTATGTAGCCCTTAATCACAGTACACAGTCCCGAAAGGCCACATTATATAACACCTCCTAACTGTCACATCTCTCAGGGCGAGGGGATACAACTCTAAACCCTCATGATATTATTATGGTAGGAACACATAAAGGAGGTTCCTTTGTGTATATAGGGGGAGGAGCTATGCAGGTGAATGAGGATGTGTCACGACCATGCCCCTGTCACTGTCTGTGTTTGTGTGTTTGTCTGCTTGTCTTTAGTTGTCCAGATGCCCTCAGACTATGAACTAATCACTTAATGTTTCCTTGTTTGTCTCCCCACCTGGACATCATTCCCTCATTAGCTCCTCCTATATATCATGTCACTTCCTTTGTTCCATGTCAGTTTGTTGTCTATGTTATGTGTTCGTGTTGATAAATCTTTTGATCTGCCTTCTGTTCTGCCTCTGTCTGTGTTTGGGTCCTGTCCATCATGTACCTGTCACTCCCCCTGCACTCCTTCTAACAGTATGTTATATAACCCAGCTGTTCAGTGAGTTGGCTTTGGATTGGCCAATGAGAGGCAGCTGACTCAGCTGCTGATTGGATGATTGCTTTTATCAGTTAAATGACAGCTGATCTGCGAGGTCCCCTGCTTATGCTGCGCTGTGTTTAGTAATTAATAAATGTCACAAATGGGTTGATTATGCACTTCGTCCCAAGTGAATAGTGATACTGAATGTCATTAATGGTCGAACCATTGGCGAATTTCGATGGAGCGTTCAGCTTTATCCAAATTGAAAGGCAACTTTCCACGGCGTTATCGGTTTACTAAATTGTATGTTGTGTGTTTGTGCACTCGCATATGCACATTGTGTGTGTGTGTGTGTGTCTTCCAGGAAGCCTCTGAGATCATGCTATCAGTGTGGTCGCTCTGTGTTCGTGACTCTGACTCCATGCAGTCGCTGCCACCAGGTCCTCTACTGCTCCACCAGCTGCAAGCTGAAGGCCTGGGAGCAGAGACACAGGGATGAGTGCATCCGAGTGCCAGGTGGGAGGGAAATCATTCATTCAACAAGCTGCTTCAATCATACATTATTCATGAGTGCATTTGTTACGCCCATAGAGTGGACACTTGTGCCTCAAGGGGTACCATATTTTAGAGGTAAAGTCTTATTCTGAAAGAATAAATAAAGCACAAAACAAGGGTTAGGGTTAGGGTTAGGGTTAGGGTTAGAATGCTAAAATGCTAAATAATACAAAAATAAAATATCCTATGTGCCACACATTCATAAATGCAACTCTTACTGATCATATAACCTGCTGTACAAAATGATTAGTTTGTTTACCTGTAGTTTTATCTGTTTCATGTGGATGGTTTCGGTGTAGTGGCTGGTGTTTGTCTGCGTTTTGTTTTAAATCCCCTGTAGTAATAAAGTATTCAATATTTGTAGAACTGTTTATCCTGCTGCTATTTTTGGAATCTTTTATGTTTTATGTGTGATTTTATCTTGTTGCAAAGCGAATTTGCGTGCTATACAAAATAAATGCATTATTATTATTATTAAATATAAGTTTTTAGAAAGACTACTTTATCAAACCAATCTCTCTACTGTCTATCTTTTTCTTTCTTTCTTTAGCAAGCACAAGTTCCTCCCAGCAGAATGAGAGGTTCAAGTCCAGTAAAACGCCCAGACCCTTGATCATGGCAGAGAAGGTTGCAGAAGGTCACATCAACCGCTCTGAGAACTACAGCTTCATCTGACCACATGACAAATAACTAGAGATCAGTACAGGAAACAGTGACTCCCTGTATTACACTATACTGTGAATCAGAAGCATGTGAAATTAAAAGATTTATAGGAAGACGGTCAATCGTTGATGTCTGACCTTTGATCCGAGGGGTAGTGGAATGGGTGGGACTAAAAACCTTTCCAGTTAACCATATTCTGTTGTTGTCCTGCATGTCATACCAAAATAAATACATCATGTAATACACTGTAGAAACATCATTAATTGCTATGTTAAATAATATAATATAATATATAATATAAACTCATGGAGGGCCACAATAGTACAGAGAACAGTGATGTCATTTTGGGCTGGCATTACGGACAAAATCTTCTATCCAGATAGAGGTCATTTAATATCTCTATAATGATATATTATGATATAGCATGTTTTCTGGTAATTCAATAAATAGTCTATATAAAATAACCACATGGTAAAGCCTATTTTGTATACTCCTATGTGAATTAAATACTTGACAGAAGAAAAGTACTGAGTATTTTCTCATTTTATTAATATGTTTAGTGCGAAGAATAGAACAGCTAGAACAGTCTGGTACGTTCAAAAAATTAAATCACTTTGCTGCAAAGCAGCTTTTAAAACCAGGAAAAGACAACACTTATCATGATATTACGATATCCAAAATCTAATCTCATATCACGATTCCCACATAATATCCATATATTGCCCAGCCCTACTGTCATTGTAAAGGGTAAAATGGATTTAATTTGTATATCACTTTTATTCAAGTGCTTTACATTGCCTCAATTCACCCATTCATACACCGACGGCAGTGACAACCATGCAAGGTAACAACCAGCCCGTCAGGAGCAGTTAGGGTTAGGTATCTTGCTCAGGGACACCTCGACACTTGGCTAGGGGGAGCCAGGGATCGAACCAGCAACCTTCTGGTTGTCTGCTCTACCTTCTGAGCTACTGCCGCCCACCATGAACCATGGTACTGTACCTCCAGAGGTTGAATTCCCAGCTTTGGTCTGCGTCAGTTCCCATATTTTTTCTTTGTGCACCACAAAAGGCTTGTTAAAGACTCCATGGTCTTCCATGGTCTGAATACATCGCAGACATTCAATTCCTATTTAGGTCATTGTCATAACTACTTCACTTTGTATACATTAATGACAGAATAATATGTGATTGATCATAAAGTACACAAGCAGTAGTGACTCACTAGTCACTATTTACACTTTCAACAATAGTTCAATAATCCAGTAGCCATTAGAAGTTAACTGCTTGGTGCTTCCTTAAAATATCATTATAAACTAACAAACTAAAACATATACAGTATAGGTTAAAACTTTTAGAGGCATTATTATTATTTTTCCTTATTATATTATTATATACTGTATATTTTTTTATTATTATATTATTTTTCCTCTTGACACCAGAGTCCCATAAGGCTCAGTCTTGGGACCTCTTCTGTTCTCCCAATACACTAGATCTCTAGGCTTCTGACACCCAAGTCGCAACATGCATTTCGCAATGTCTGGCAGACATTAGCAAATGGACAACTGCGCATCACCTAAAGCTCAACCTCGACGAGACTGAGCTTCTCTTAAGAGCTTCTCCCCCTCTTCCATGACCTCCACTGGCTCCCTGTAATCATTTGCATCAAGTTCAAGACTTCGGTGCTGGCCTACAAGGCTGTCAGTGGAACTGCCCCCACCTACCTCCAAGCACTCAGACCCCATGTCCCAGCTCGAGCGCTCCGCTCAATGACTTCAGCTGGCCACCTAGTGCCACCTTCACGAAGAGCGAATAAACGTCGCTCCACAAAGTCTCACTCTCTCTTCTCTGTCTTTACACTGCAGTGGTGGAATGACCTCCCGACAGAGGTCAGGACAGCAGAATCGCTAATCAGCTTCCGCAAGAAACTCAAGACTCACCTATTCAGAGTTCACCTGGAATCTGAATAGCTTCCCCTCTTACCCACCTGGCAATTTGTAGCATCCTTTGTAGCATCTTAGCATGTCCCGGCACTTGAAATTTTAATTAGCATTGTGTAGCATCGTATCCTGGCTACCTTGCTGTTTTACAGTAAGGAGTCAACCTAGCAATTATAAGCTTGTAACTTGTTGTATTGACCTAACAAACAGGAGTGCTTGAAACTTGTTCTATTCAGATTGTACAGTACCATCAGCGATATATTGTTGTTTCCCTCTTTTGACAAATGTACTTATTGTAAGTTGCTTTGGATAAAAGCGTCTGCCAAATCCCATAAATGTAAATGTAGCCTTTACCTTAGGTGTTTTCTGCTCTTTTTCCATTTACATCTGCATGAAGAAATACCTTTTTGGAACAAATAAAGACTTTTTAGGAACTGTTTTTTATTCAACTGGAATAACCAGAATTTATTGTATTTACATTTTGTTTAAACTAATGTCCACTCCACCACACTTAATGTCCATCTTTGTGGCAAGAAAATGGAACATGCACATTTCAAAATGTCCTCAACAACACACAAAAGACACTTGTCTTTAGTCCTAAAAGTAATAACTCCAACACCTTCCCTATGGAGCAAAATTAAGTTGGACACATATTGTACATTCATGGTACATCTCTCCACACCTTCACAATAACAATGACAGGCATAGCAACAGTTGCCAACAAACAAATGAGTAAACGACGTAACGATCATTGTTTTCTATTAGTAGATAACAGTAGTTATAGAGCTAGTCTTATATCTGGTTAGTGTCAAATCTCTCTTTGGACTCTTTGGCATGGACATGTTTTTGGGACTACTCAAAAAAATATTTCTGAGAATAAACATGGAGTGAGACAGACTGTTGTAAATTCTCTCTTTAGAGGCTTTTAACCCATATGCTCAATATCTTACAAAGAGGCCATTCTGGTGACAACTGGATCTATCTCACCTCATGTAAAGTGTAGAGAACGATGGTGCTTATCTGTCCAGACTGTAGCATGGGGTTCAGCTCTGACTGCCTACTGCAGAGACATCAAGCACAGTTTTGTGTGGGAAATCCTGCAGGAGACCCTGCAGCAACATACAAGAAGCCTGAAGATCTGGTCTCAGACAGTAGAAGAGGTGTTGAGCCTAAGAGAACACTGACACCGGAGCTCATAAAGGTAAGCTAAAGGTTATAATAGTGTGGAGTGTGTGTGGTTGGTGGCTGGTTTAAGCAGCCTCACCCGGCCCCAGTCAGGCTGATTAGTCTGGTGCTCGGTGAGTCTGCACGCCTGTGGTGTATTGTCTAATCAATGCAGGATACACCAGCCATCACCACACACACTCCACAAATAGCCTGATATATATTTATAATATATTTATAAAAAACACAGTTCATATAAAACACGCTGTATATACTGTACATACTTCATACATTCATATCCTGTTATTTCGACCTACCTCATGTATATATAGAAACCTGTACATAATCATCCCAGATTTATTGCAGCATCTTTGCACTCTGCATCATTGCACTATTGTTTTTGTCCACAATCTCTCATAGTTGTGTATATATATATATATATATATATATATATATATTGCTGTGTGTGTTTATGTGTAAGTACATGTGAGTCATGGAAACCGGAGTCAAATTTCTTGTATATGTACATATACTTGCCGAATAAAGCTGATTCTGATTCTGCTATTATATTATATTAATTGAAATAACCTAAAGGTTCACCCCTTAAACATTGTTTAACCAAACTTGTGAGTACTTCACCGGTAACCAATTCACAACATACATGTGTGTGTTTGTTTATACTTTAATAGACAAGAAGTCAACAATCTGGCCAACAGCAGGGAAACAATATCCAGGGGAATGTTGATGCGTTACCAGATCCAGCCAGAGCACAAGACAATAGCCAGACGTGTTGGCCAGAGAACAAGTCCCTGAAAACCCTTTCAGATGAGGTAGCTATGTAGCCTACACTGCAGGTGTTGTGTTGCATTAGTCTATTCTCAATTGTTCAGCACATACAAAATAAATATATCGGGTTATCATGATCAACTATTTTTTTCAGTTTTTTTGACAGAAATACAATTTGCCATCTCTTTATACGGAAGTTGAGAGTTGTATCTGAAATCTAGTGATCCAACAGCAATAACATGTTAATAGAATAACATGTAAAAACATGTTAATATAATAGCGTGTTAATGTACTGGCATGCTAATATAATAACATGTTAATATAAAAACATGTTACTATATTGACATGTTAATATAATGACATGTTAATATAAGATATATCGTGAAGCATGTTTGAAGGTGTAGACATTCAACATGACGTTTAATAATGACATCTTTGGCTGTATAAACTAAAGCTCACAGATCATCAGCAATCACGGCCAGTAAGAAAGAAGAAGACCATGTGTAACTTAATGATTCAAACAAAGATATTGAGTGCGTGGGTTGGATGATAATGAAATAACAACTATAAATCCCTTGCTCTGGCTCTCTAGTTTCACAAGCTGAGGGTATCTATTCAGGGGAGGATGCCAACCTGGCTGCCAGGTACTCAGGTGTGTATGAAATGATTTAGTGTTATACTTGCTTGCCTCATGTTTACAGTAATACCTGCTCAATAGTATCCATGTATCCATTGTATCCATGATGGCTCAAACCTTTTTTTTTCATTCATTCAACCTTTATTTATTACTCATTTTCAACGATGCCGAGATAACAATAGGCAAAAAAACTAAAGAGAACAAAAGTCTTACAATAACAACACAAACGTCATGGTTAAAACAATTCCTAGTTTAAACACTTACATTCAAAAATATTTAAATGTCCCAGCCCCATTTCTTAAATGTCCCAATGTTATCAGGGAATCAATATGTAAAGTGCATTGTAGGTTATTCCAGATGTCCGGAACATCTAAAAGCATTCTGAGTTTGGAATTCGGACGCGAGGAGTATTTAGTGTAATCCAGTCCTGAGAGTGGGTTTTATAATATTTTAATTGATATATAAGATGCTATTTTAGTGGGACCTTTACAATTAATTCCATTGCATTTGTCTTCATGTTGGAAAGGTTTCAGGTCAGACCACACTGAAGTTAATGGAGGAGAGGACGGAGATGCATAAGAGACTGGCTCAGATACAGGCTGAGAACCACCAGCTGCAGTGGCAGAGAGAGGGTCAGTGGTGTTGTACCAACACACACCAAAAGGCACACCTGTATTCATATCCGTGCAAAATCACCTCTATAACACGTCTTATCACTCTTATCACTGTAAACGTTTATTTTTATTTACTAATGCCAAATACAATTTGAAAACAACTATATTACTCAAGAATTCATTTCAACTTTGTAAAATAGACTATAAATAATAATCCCACGGCAGACTGTTTGGGAACCACTGAATTAGAGAACAGAACCATATTATTGAAAAAATGTAGACCAAAAAACATGTAGTGTGTGTGTCTATTGGTGTCTTTATCATCTATGTACGTGTGTATGTGTGTGTGTGTGTGTGTGTGTGTCCACCAGAGTTATCCCAACAGCTGGGTGTTCTTGCAGGGCAGAGTCATGCCAGTCACCTGGAGAATCTGCTGATGCAGCAAAAAGACCAGGAGGAGAGGAGCAAAGAAATGCTAAGAGAAATGACCCGGTGTCTCAACACACTACAGTAAGCACACACACACACACACACACACACACACACACACACACACACACACACACACAAATGACCCGGTGTCTTGACACACTACAGTAAGCACACACACACATGTACACTCATGTGCAGAGCAAAGATGACACTAGAAAAACAAATGATTGGATATTTGTGTATTACAAATATCATGAATGTATATAGGTTTTGTTTTAACCTATAGGGTTAAAAATGCACCTGCGTCTACCAACCAGCCTGGTCCAGATCAAAACAGGGCACATTCCATGAACTTTGACCTGTTAATATCTTCTACAGATGGACCTCTTTCTTCCCAGATAAGGTTAGGTGCTCAAGGCATAGACAAACAGTGTCAGAACATTTTTGGCTCTTGTGAATATGATTGGTTGATTATTAAATATGAATGAGGCTTCATAGTAAAATACGAAACCCTCTGCTGCTCAGGGCAGTGTGGCAGGCCTACATGCATTGTGGTGGGTCAGACCCAGGCCTTCTGGCCCAGATGCATGACTTGGAGGTAGAGTCCCAACGCTTGGAGCAGGCACCCCTTGACGCCCAGGCCAAGGCTAGGAGAAAGAGTAAGGCATTTTAAAACAACCATTGCCATGGTGTAAGTCTTATGTTGATGTCTATTCTCTACTTACTGCTACTTACTATTATACTAATAGAGCTACACTACCCAATTTTAACATCATTAATAAGTTAAGATAGAGAAAAGATAGTGCTAACTGCTAACTTATGAATGATCAACTCATCTGATTTGAATATGTATAATATGATTAGTAATTAATTTACCCATGTTTAATTCATGATTTAATTCATGTTTGTGAATAGATTACAAATGGTAGACATTTTCCCTCAAAGATTCAAGTCAATTTCTGTTTGCATCATTTGAATATCACTTCCAATCAAAAGTGGTACAAACAAAAGGTTGAGTGACCACAAGTATTCAGTAAACATGGTGGACCTGCTAAACCAAGATGATCCAGTACTCAGGGACCTTGTCACTGCTCTCTGCCCAGAGGTCAAGGCCTGTTGGCGGGGTCCAAACCGGGAGGTGTTGGCTTTGGAGTATGAGAACCAGAGATTGGATCATGAGATCCTTCAGATCCAACTGGCCAGGCACGGATACTATGGAAACAAAGGTGGCATGGCCCTTCCCTGAAATATAATTAATTTATGTCATTATCTTCCATGGTTATCTTTTTTTTATCACAGGGCTTGATCTGGTTTACAAATCAGATTCATACAAATGTAGAAATATAACCAAATTGTTCTTATTCTTGAAATCTGACCAAAATCACACTATGTATTAACACATTAAAGGGACACTCCGATTTAACACATTGAGGCTCCCATTGGGGTTGTGGGAAACTTTTTTTTAAATGTGTGCACCAATAGAATGTATAATTAGATTTGGTTTACAATACGTGCCACCAATTACACGTCTGGCATCACTTGTCATGTAATTGGTAGGCGGAGGGAAGACTATTTTGGCTAACCACTGTTTTGCGCTGAATAAATAAAAACACACAAATGCAGCGGCACCATTTGCAGAGACTCCGCCCCCAAGCATTGTGCTGCCGAGGCGTTGCTGTGGATGCAGGCGCTGCCTGCCAACAGTGAACTAACGAGGGAACAGGCGAGATGTGCACCACAGAGGAGAGTCTCCCACTAAATCCCTGGTGCAATCAACAAATCAAACTAATTGTTAACACAACTAGCCTTCAGCAGAGCTTGACACAGAAAGCAGATAAGAACTGGAAGTGAATGTGAATGAAAGTATTTACCAGGCTCTCTAACCAGGTCTAGGGAGGCAGCCAGTTCTCATGTCTGGTGTGCCAGAGGGGATCAGCTCTGTGGGTACGTTCATGCATGCGTGTCCCTCCTCTCCAGCTCTGGTGGACGCCGAGCTTCAGAGGGACAACGTCTACCACATGGTGGACATAAAGGCAGAGATGGAGGGTCTTCGCAGGGAGATGAGAGAGAGAGAGAGATGCAGGGAGGCTGCCAGGTCATGCAGACAGGCCCTTCAACCTCCACCTCTTTTCCCACCCCAGCCAGCACTGGACCCCCTGGTCAGTATTCATGCACCTACCCTGGTCATAGGTCTACAAAACTATCACATTAATTTTTCATGTTTGTGATCTTCACTTTTGACTTAAATTTAAAGGTATAATTGATAACTTTGCTGACATTGACAACATTCAGACACTAGGTGTCATACTCCCCCTCCCACCTTCATGATCGCTGAGGACACAGAGATACCATGTGACACCAACATTGCTATACTATCACTGTTGGCTCACAAGCCTCGTTAGAAGTGCCAACCAAATAACATCTTAGAGATGAACAAAAACATTCATTATGGACCCATAAACATGTCTTCAATGATTCACAATCCTAATCATTTTTTCGGGGAAGTATACTGCACCTTTCTAAAAGAAATATATATATATAAATATAAAAATGTTCAATTGAACTTGAACCTTTAAATTGATAATGACTTTAATTACACAATTTGATTTCCAAATTCATATCATATCACATCACTATAGAGAGCTGGCTGTTATGTACATGATTTGATTCATTGATGTGATGAATTCTATGTATTTATTCCTGTACAGTCCCAGTTAAGGTGGTCCCGCTCCACAGTGGAAGGATCGGCCCCAGTGAAGCCTCTGAGGCCTGACCCCTACGACCCTGTGTCAGTTTATTTAACTCTCACCCAACAGAACAGACACTCATTATTACCATTGACAGACATGTTTGTATCTTAACTAATATACTTACTGTAGCAGTAGCATTTACTACATGCTACTAAAAGCTTTCTAGGGCTCTTTGGCTTTCTAGGGCTCCTCCAATATTATGACACAAGTGGATGTTGAATAAACCGGTTTATTGCAGAGTTTGTAGCTGAATGAAGATAGCAGGTGGTAACTGCTAGCACTCCTCCTGAGTGTGTGTGGTGATGGCTGGTTTAACCAGTGGGCATGCGGCCTAATCCAGCCCCAGACTAATCATCCTGACTCGGGTCAGGTGAGGCTGCTTAAACCAGCCACCAACCACACGCACTCCACACACGTTTGTGTGGACTTCACTAGAGAGATGATGTCGACATTTATGACGTTGTTGAAAGTCTACAAGGTCATCTCTGTTAGTAGACCTAACAAAGACAGCCAAACTGTCGACATGGTAACACAGATTGTATTGTATATTGTTTTACTTTTACTTTGTGTAGATATACCTGTTTTGGCTATAATATAACACCATTCTTTGATTCTTTGACAATGTAATGAAGGTTATTTGGTTTTGTTGCAGGACGGGGTTCGTCATTTTCTATGACATGGTGGTTGGTATTGATGCTACACTCAGCATGCTGCGTCTGGTGTCATCTCTCTATCTGGGAGAACAGGAAGTGGGGCAGCCAGCCCCGCTGCCCTGTATCCTGTGTCAACCGGGAGTACAAATGACATTTTCCCAAAGACTGCCCCCTGGAGGGTATGCTCCCCTGCTGGTCAAACAGCCTGTACCCAGGTACATACACTTGTCATTTTACTACCATAGACTGTACTTAATGTTAATACTCTGTTGTATGTAGATATTATTTTACATTCACAGAGAATCTGTCAAAGCAACACCATTTTGGTGACGCTAACCACTTGTGTATGTTACTATATGTCATGAACTATGACACATAATAGCAAAAGAAAACGGGAGTTTAGAGTTTAATTCTCCTGTTTTTCAGACTCAACTAGGTTAAAGGCATCTTGCTTCCCCCAGAGTCTGCTGTGCCACAAAACACAATCAGAATTGACATACTGTGAGAGCATGTATGGACTCTATTCTCCTGGTCCTATTCTCTTGGCAGACTACACCCATCTCCAGGCCTCTCCCTGGTGGTGGATGTCCAGGCACCAGGGGAGGGCAGTGGTCCCAGTAAGCCGTTGAAGGAGATGACGTCTCTGGGCTGGGCACGGCTGGAGCTCTTTGACCTAAACAACCAGGTACATCCATAATCCCAGGCCGCACTACATCTAAAACAGTGAAATGTACTTTACTCATCAGCAAATTGTGACATTATTCCTGTGTTTCTCCACATAATTCAGTAAAAGACTTCAGCTCAAGTTAGTAACTAGAGTTGAGTATGAGTGAAGTAACTTCATTCATACATATGGATTTAGTTATTTTGTTTTCAGCTCCACAGCGGTTATTGGAAGGTTCCGGTACGCAGGCTGCCTGTTACACCTGCCATGAGTCAAGTCTACCTGAACTCTGTGCCACAGGTAGCGTTGTTAAGGACATACTGTGCACAAACTTGCCTTAACCATTGTCAAATTAATAATTTGATTTGATAATAGATAGGTTGGGACCTAATAAATCAAGAGGAGACTACAAGACAAATGGTATTGATGTTAAAGTGATATATTTCCTGTTGTTTTGAGGTGGGCCACATGGAGATATTTCTTCGTTTGGTGGCTGCTTGTGAAGGAGATGTACAAGTGCATCCCCAGGTTCAGCCTGATTCCAGTGCTACTGGACAGTATGAATATCCCATGATGGTGAGAACAAACAGCTACAACTTATATCATTCGAATTTGGTTCTCTGAAGAAACCTATTTGAGCATGGCTCATTGTGGTCTAACTGGAAACGAGAGCCCATTGGAGTGGGTTTGACTACTAGGTGTCCACTGTCTACAATGAACATATGCTGTATCCCTTTCATCTCTCAATACAGGTTTCTCCTCATGCAATATCTGTACCAGTCTCACGAAATTCAGCTACAAGCCATCAGTTCCCCGTAGCGGCCAATCAAAGCTTCTCTGGTCCAATTGATGCAAATGAAGAAACCAACCAGAGTCGAGAAGAAATGGACAACCAAATAGAGACTGAGAATGTGGATAATGTTGGCCTCGAAATTAAATAAACAGTTTGCTTATGTGATAAAAAAAGGGATTATTATGTTATTCAGGGCCACTGAATAGTCAAGTCACATGGTTTACAAATATTTTCTATAGATTTATATCAAGGCAAGACAATTTGTAAAGTACCGTATGGCAAAGATTACATAACAATGAAAAGAAAATGAAGGACGACATTTCTGTAAAGATAATTAATTGAATGTTACAAAATGGTACGGCATAATGGCAGTATGGCACATTGTCACTTCTCTAGAATCAGTAACAGCTGGCAACATTCAACATACTACAAAATCCATTAGGAATGTTACAGGTCCTCCAACACAGAACATACCCCAGTGAAGCTTCACTCTAAATCCATCTATATCCATATACACATGCTATACTGATCTTTCAGTTCAGTTCAGGGGCTCTGTTCCGATGCATTTTTCTTTTTTCCTTCACTAAAGCTTAGAGCAGACAAGCAGTAGAGGTCAAACACGAAATATGCAGTGTAGTTAGTCAACCTTTAGACCTTGTCTAATTACACTAAAACAATATACTGAAGCATACTCAGTACAAATGCCATAGGATGGCCTATTCACTAGCTTAATGCATATTACCACAGTGGCTCGAGAAAAACATCTGGAGATTTAGGCAGCTATTCACTTCCATCACATCACAAATAAGACCCACAAATGGGTCTTCTCTGTCTACAGAGGATCCACAAATAAACATCAGGCAAATTCATAGGACATCCAGTAAAATACGTACAATATTTGACAGTAGTCATTTATCATTAATTGTGTAATATATTTTGTTGGTGGTGTGTGGGTCACAGGCCAGTGGGTGGAAACAGGATGCTGGAATGGCTATTTGGTCTTCAACTTAGGCTGGATTGGTGCTTTCAATGTCACATTTACTTTGTAGGTGGACCTCATGGTTTCCACATTGGACTGAACTCAGGCTGACCATGTTCTTGTCTTTGGAGGCTGAGCCTTTGAGTCTTTTTCCCTCTCCACATACGTCCATTAGAGGCCGTCGAGCTTCAATTGGAACCATGGGTTCCACGTCCTCCAACAGATCAACGAGCTTCTTTTTAATGTGTTCCAATCCCCTTTGTTCCTCTACCAGATGCACCTTGTCTGTGAGGTGTTTCAGAAGATCAATACATTCCTTCCTCACAAAGGTTTTCCTAGACCAGATGACTTCCCTGCTCACCGTGTGACCCACGTGTGCACTGGGAGATGGAGTCTTGATGATATAAAGATTCTCCCACACCACTGGATCCCTCTGCAAAGCCTGTTTCAGCCTGGCTGACGCTGCCCTCTTGATCCTGTCCTTATTGTCGACAACCTGTAAAAAAAGTAATTGGTATAATAATCACGCACATGCGTCATCTTCGCCGATAGAATGACGAATGAGGCTAGTTTGTCAAAGTATGATACGATGGTGAACCGAAGGAAGGGGATTGTGTACATTTAGTGAGAATTACAAACCACAACATAAGAACACCGTCTCACCGTGAACTGGGGGAATGTCGCGATTCTGGTCACCGTCAGAATTGCAGGACATCCAATTTTTTTGCAATCTGGCACACTTTCCCGTTTCCTCCGTTTCCTTGGACATGCGTTATCCTACAGTAAATGATATGAAAGAAAACATTAGCATTTACAGTGGCTGGCAGATCAATGCAACAAGGCAAAGTAGGCTAATTAGCCTACTTTCTAACATGTCATTAATGAATAACGTTTGACGAGTACCAGTCTGCATGTGGAATACTTTCGACACGGTCAGCATCCTTCATTAAACAGGTAGGGCCGATGCGCTCCGTATGGACAATATATGGACACATGTCGCTATAGGCTCAAACTGTCAACATGGCAGATTGCTGGGGTCCAAACTACACTTGTTCGGTTTTAGCTAACTAGTCATGTGCCCGTTCAAAACCGGCCGATTGCTTGGCCTCCGTTATCGCTGCTTGCAGCTTTTTTGAGAACTGTTCACCCAAAGCATCTTCACACTCGACACTGCACTTCGTTGGGTTGTCAGCAATACACCCTTCAAGTGTTAAATCGACAGGATGAACGGTTGTCAAGAAAACAGGACAGACATACATACATTCAGACATTCCTTTAATTATAATTATGTATGTGTATATATATATATATATATATATATATATATATATAATGACCATGGTTAGTCGTAGTTGTCCTTACATTTACATGTAACGTTACAATTCACTTTGATCAAGCTCTACACAATAGTTGCATCTGGTACAGTAGCCATTGAGATGCTATCCCAGGATAGTCCCATTACCTTGTGAGGCAACTGGATTCACAAGATAACATTCACACGAGAATCCATCTTGCCAGGCTTCAACTTATCTGCATGTGGCTGAACCAAAGTGGTTTGGGCTGATGGGCTGTTTCAAGATTTTTTATTCAAGATTTTTAAATGAAAGATGCAGTGAAATGATCCCATTCTTCTGAACGGCTCTTAGGTACAAACGAAGGGAACCGAGCCGTTCTTTTTGGTTGGACCACAACAGCGGGGCTGACTGACTGAGTGATGTTACACCATGAGTCTGGGGTACATTCAAATCGTAAATTAACAGACAAAGCAGGGAATATGGCGTCATCTTGGGTACAGTTTACAATGCAGATCATCAACATTAGGTCTGCCAATATGAATAAATTAGTGCTGCTAAACCTAGTCCACACAAAATTAAATGATATTGGTGAGGTGTCTACGTTTGAATCTACTGGCAGCTACGGGCATGGTGATTAAAGTTCCAGCACTTTTCCAAACAGTTTCAAAGGACGACCTCCCAGGCGGTTCTGTGTAACATACCATCTGGTTTCCCCAACTGGACAACTGCACATCACCTGAAGCTCAACCTTAACAAGCTTCTCTTCATGCTGGGGAAAGACTGCCCCCATATACCTTCAAGCATTAGTCAGACCCCATGCCCCAGCTCAAGGGCTCCGCTCAACTACTTCAGCTGGCCGGCTGGTATCACCATCGCTAAGAACAGACAAACTTTGCTCCACCAAGTCACAACTCTTCTGTCCTTACACCGCAGTGGTGGAATGACTTCCCGACAGAGAGACAGCAGAGTCACTAATCAGCTTCCACAAGAAACTCAAGACTCACCTATTCAGAGTTCACCTGGACTCATAGCTTCCATTCTTACCCACCTCTCCTCCACAACCCTCTCCCACTTAGTCAAACAGGGCTTAAATCCCATCCCCTCCTGGATCCCTAGCACTTATGTGTTGTGCATCCTGCCTCTTGAAATAGTACTTAGCATTGTGTAGCATCTTATCATGACTACCTTGGTGTTTTACCAACAAGGGGTCAACCAAGCAATTATGATCTTACTGTATCGTCAGCGATATATTATTGTTTCACTCTTTCGACAAATGTACTTTTTGTAAGTCGCTTTGGTTAAAAGCATTTTCCAAATGGCCTAAATGTAATGTCAATGTAAACATGCTCAATCAAAGTTCGACTAGTGCCAACGGTGCGGGACCGCAACAACCAGCTCCACAGACGCTCACCGACGGCCCGACACTGGCCGACCGGTGTGTAATGAACCACACGAAACAAACATGACCAGTGACTTCTTAGTCTCCTTCCGTTTCCGATTATACATATACACCTATGGATGTATCGCGACAACATTATTGATTGTAAGCAAACGGAGCATATCCGGGGTGTGTGTGCGTACTTTACAGCTATTTGCCGTTTGCAGGTTATTACACATTATTACACGTTATTTCCCATGGAGTTGGATGAGAGTTAAACATCTCAATGGCTAGATTACCAGATGGGGCTAGCTAGCGAAGTCAGCTCCAATAAACTCGGGTCGTTTTTTAACCTACACAAAACCGCTTTACTTACATTTAACAAGTTCTGTTTCTCCTTCCGTTTTTTGCTTTCAGATATGTCTCTCCCTAGATGACACCCCATTTCCTTCGTACCGACGAACATGAAAGGGGTGCCAGTGAACGCAACCGTAGGCGTGCCCTCTCCCCTGCTCCACTCCCAGAAAACACGGGTGTTTGATGCTGGTTGCCACACTGTATGTTGGATTTGCAAAGCCTGATTAAATCAACAGTTACGTAAAATATGAATACGTTAAGACATGGGAGTAACACATTAGCATGGGAGTAACACATTAGCTACAACGTAATTTAGCCATTTCGCTAGAATTCATTGCATCCTTCTCTGTATAACTAACATCGTCACTTACGATTATCAAAAAATGAAGCATGTGTCCCATACACTACAAACTTAGTCTGGGTGGAAGCTTCATTTTGGTCTATAAAAGACTCGACTTCACGCAAGTCGGTGAATATGTGTTGCTGCCCCTCCATCTTCTGAATACAGCGTAGAAGCGCCGCAATGGCTCTTGGGAAATGTAGAGCATGATTCAATGTGAACTGTTGACGACAGAGGGCGCCAAACTCCAATATGAACTCCTCCGTCAACTGACCAGTAAAAGGTGATACAAGAAGGCTAGAGAACATTACATTTTTTTACGAAATGTATTCAATTGCTTATTATACACAAAATCTGTAGTTGTGCAGAAGACACTTTTGTGCATATGCCGTATGTAGGCCAAATGCCGCACATCGTATTTGTTGACATAATCCTACATATTCCCAACATTTGTGTGAATAACATTGTCAGACCCAAGTGTCAGATTCTTGTTTAGAAATAAGTTGCGAGAAGAGAATGTGATTTTGCGGCCCCCCATCACCTTAACAATACTTTTGACTGTTGTCAATGCTTGATCATTCGCAGTACATCTAACACACCCATTATCTATTTTATTGGTTGTAGCTGTTACTTACATCATACCAATGCCAGCCTGCCATGTTTTTACCGTTCTTTTACAGTTTTTTAAAATCTTTTTAATCTTAAAAAGTAGCAAACTCACAAGAGTCTGTTGTTTGCACTTTAATATTCAAAGTGATACAGTACTAAGTGGCATACTGAACGTGATGTACTGTAAAATAACAAAATAAACCAGCAGACAATGCATTTACTGTAAACAAGTTAACCACTTTAATTGCTTTTAGAACAACAATCAAATACAATAACATCAAATAACTTAAATAAATAGTACCTACATTTACATTTACATTTAGAGCATTTGGCAGACGCTTTTATCCAATAGAACAAGTTTACAAGCTTACAATTGCTAGGTTGACTCCTTACTGTACAACAGCAGGTAGCCAGGATAAGATGCTACACAAGCTAAGTTATATTTCAAGTCCCGGGACACACCAGCATACAGGATCCTACAAAATACCAGGACATACAAACATGGAAGCAGGCCCGGAGCCAGGAGAAAATACAGAGGGGTGCAATTGCAATCCACGGGCGGGCACAAAAAGCATCATACCGGTATATACCTAAAACATTTGTGGGTTGTACGGGTGCACCACAGGCCATTTGGGGGTGCATTGCACCCCTATGCACCCCCATAGCGCCGGGCCCGCATGGAAGTTCTAAGGATCTAGGAGGGGTGGGATTCAAGTATTGATCGGATAGGTGTGAGAGGATTGGGGAGGGGAGGTGGGTAGGAGTTGAAGCTATTCAGAGTCCAGGTGGACTCTGAATAGGTGGGTCTTGAGTCTCCTGCAGAAGCTGGTCAGTGATTCTGCTGTCCTGAGCTGTCTGGAGGTCGTTCCACCACTGTACCTCCCTCAATTTCATTTACTGAGGGAGGTACCATCCCTTATATAAAAAATTAATGCAAATGTGAAAACAATATTAAATAAATACTTAGACATAATAATAACATAATGAACAGAGGAACCTCTAACAAGATAACAATAGCGGTTCAAGAAAAATATAAAGGTGAATAATTCTTTTTGAAAACTGTGTACAGATGTGCAATGTGCAAAAAAGACAATTTCCAAAATAAACTACTTTAATTCAGACATTTCTTCCTCTTACAAACTACCTAACTAACTAACTAACTACTAGTTCTCTTCTGAGACATTTCAAGCGCTCTTGGGGGCCCTCTGGTGGCGACGGGGCGCTGAGCAGGTGACGCTACAAATGACGCTACAGTCTGCAAACCATGTTCAGAGGTTAATAATAAAAACCATATTCATATTATATGTTCATATTCATAAAAACGTCCTAATAAATAAATCCTACAGTACACTTTCTCATTTAATTACAGTCCATCTTGTCATGTGTTTCTGATCGCTTCCTTATAGGCCTAATCATTTTGAAATATATTCCATCAAAGCATTCCAAGTGGCCAGTCAGTTTTGGTTTTTTTTCTGAATACGGAATATTTATAACAGTTTAGTAGAAATCTGTCAATAGAGGCCTCTACAGCACAGGACAGAGATTAGTCACTAAATAGAGCCATCTACATGTCAAAGTTATTGTGGCCATTTAAGGTGGATTGAAACATTGGAGTAAGATGCGGGCAAATAAGTAGCCAACTTCAGGCTCGTAAAGATTGACCACACTAACCTCCCATTTCTCAGTACAATTCTTGAAAAGATAAACAATTACACTAGACTTACAGTATTTCTCTGCTAATGATATCTATGACGATTTAAAAAGCTCTCACGTCAGCTATGAGCCAGTCAGGTCTCTCCGGTCCTCTGGAACTGGCCTTTTGCAGATTCTAAGAGTTAATACTAAAGATGGCAAAATGTTTTAAGTTGGTATAGCAAGCCCCTAAGCTCACCACATTAGCACTGACAGACTGAGCATCCAAGCAACTATCCCCTGCTGCCCATTAGCATGCTAATGTATGATTTAAACAGTTTGTACTCAACAGCATGGTATCCATTTGAACCTTAAAATTCAAACTCTGGATTCATTTTTACAAAAAAATAAAATAAAAGTTTAAGGTTAACTGCTTGGAACCACGTGGCATTTTCAAATGTATACACTATCTTACTGCTGTGAAGTAGTCTCAACTTTTCACTAGTGGACTACATACATGCAGATGTTCACGCAAAAACGCCAACTTCCACTGCTGAAGTCACAGGATTTAATGTCAACTGCAGAGGTGCCTCTTGTGAAGGTCCGCCATCTTGTCTGACACAGGCAGCGTCAATATTTCAAACAGTACAAAACTCAATTAAACCAGATACCTCACGTTTTAAATGGTCAATGGATGTAACATTAAAATCACTGTTTAGAAGAGTAAGCCTACATGGCTTGCTCCGCAGTAAAAAGCAGGTATAAAACTGCACGGGCAGTGCAGCGCCGGTGTTAATGTAATACAGACAGCCACTAAACTGACTTGATAGGTCTACATTGGCGATTACACTTTTGCCAACACCCAGTCCACAATGCAATAGTAGACAGCACTAAAGAAGGCACTGCTTTTAAATGTCATCCACTCAACACAAGCGTGTCATCAGTTAAAGACATACCTTCAAGTGGGTAGCCCTGTTGTCATGGACTCAAATCCCAGCCACGCCGAGACTAACAGTCAAGTCAAGTCAGCACATAAGTATGGAATGTGCCATAGAGAGCCCTTGAGTTGACCGTTTGGAAAGAATTGTTTAATGCTAATGCTTTAGCCAAACAGGTCATTACCCCTTAAAAACACTTTGTAACCATAACAAGCCTATATTCGAGTTGGCGAAAAACCTAAACACAAATACATTAAGCATGCCCTCAAAAATGTACACAATTTGAATTTGCAAATATCCTTTATTTTCTTACTACAAGTATACAAAACCTGGACAGACAAATCTGTGAAAAGAGCTTATTTACAAAACCAAGAGTGTGGGTAGGGGGGGGGGATCTGGACAGACATGCAGTGCTGGTTTGAAGATCAGGAGCAGGTGGACGATCCGTCTCATGCTGAAGACTCAGGGGCCGACGGCTGGGCAGGCTAAACACAAAATGGACACCTCAGAAATCATTCATTGTGGACCACAAGCAGTAAGAAACATTTAACTACCAAGTTATGGCCACAAAGCAGTAGAAGATGGAAATGTTATCCACTTGGCTCTAAAGTGGTCCTAGTTAGTGTAATGATCACACTGCAGTCTGAAGACATCTTGTACCAACGGTACATTTTGTAGTGTGCCTTTATAAGTAGTTATCATGCAGAGGATCACATCTGTGCTTTTCTAAATCACAACTTAAAGAAACTCCATCCATCTCAAATGTTACTTGAGCTGGTGCAAATACAACAATTTCCCAAAGATTAGGGGGAGAAAACAGACAAAAAAGGCCAACCCTAACCCTAAACCTAACCTTCTGCAAGACCGATGTCACCCAGCTGGAGTGACCAGCATCCTAACTACACGTTCTCTGGATGCCAAACATGCCACCAAAACAAAGTCAGTCCATTCACTTAATCATTCCCTTGTCAGCCTGCATGTGCAACATGTTAAAGCCTATCACTTGCCTCCTTCTCCTGGACTCCATTGCCGTTGTTGGCACTGGAGTCGCCGCTGCCATTAACTGTGGCTTCCTGCTTGGACTGCTTAGCATCTGCGTCCTTTACTGGGCTCTCCTCGTCTGTCTTCCTCTGTAGGGATGCAGAACAATAACAGGCTGAAGGCTCGGGTGCACTGGCATCCCATGCAGGAAACTGAGGTTGCAGGAATGACAGTCAAATGGTTTACTTAGCCATGCAGTAAAATGGACTGTTTGTGTCAAACTACAAAACCACCCTATGAACAAAAGAATAGTGTATGCATTGCAGATATTTTACAACCCATGTATTCCCTCTGGCCAACAGATAGACATCAGCAACAAGAGCTACCTTAGATATCCAAGAACATCTGGAGGTAGCCTTACCTTTTTCCTGACCAAGTGGGAAATGTCTGAGGCAGATTTGGAAGACGAGGCACCCTCAAAAGGCCTTGTGGATATCTGGAAAACAAAGACAGTGTCAAGTCTACTTGGGCCATTTTAGTGTCAATACTGAGGTGTACAAATAGAATATTCTTTACCTGACTGGTAGATTCAAATGCAGACGATGCAAACGCAGACGATGAAGGGCCACCATTTTCACCTGGGAATGAAGAGGAAGTAGAGGCCCCACCCTGGAAAACATTTGTCAAAAAGGTTGGTCACATGTACAAGAGCACACGCAATAAATTGCTTTGCCATTTAAACAGGGTAAAGTCATACATTTGCAGCATTGGGCACATCACTTTCAAAATACACATTAGCCATTTGAAAGTAGTCAGTTTCTTTACAATATGACTTCAGGTTTGCAATTAGACACATCATTACCAGTGTTACTTTTGGCAACACACCAAGCTGCTGTAATGAAAGACCTGATCTGTTGACAAATGTTACTGCCCATGGATGTATGACAACATGGACAGATTTGTACGAAGATTTTAGGATTCGGTGATATAGCAACTAAATGACAAATCAAAGTAATTATTCAAGCTGGTTGCTTTTTATTCATGACGTGACTATTGCAGTGCAAATATGGACATTTGTATACTTCCATGTAGACATGAACACAACGTTTGTATTAACATTTGGAGGTGTGGCTAGGTAGATGGCAAGCAAGCGTAAAATGGTAAATGGACTGCATTTATATAGCGCTTTACATTTGCCTCACATTCACACAGACGGTGGTGTCAACCATGCACGGTAACAACCAGCTCATTGGGAGCAGTTAGGGTTAGGTGTCATGCTCAGGGACACCTCGACAATTAGCTAGGCGGAGCCGGGGATCAAACCAGCGACCTTCCGGTTGCCAGACAACCGCTCTACCCCCTCAGCTATTGTCACCCCCGTGCGTGCCTCAGTCCTGATCATAGTGCTGAGCAGCAATGTATAACTATTTAGTTTACTCCAGTTTTGGTATATGCACAAAGGGACATGCATTTTGGACTGGTTGTCAGACGTTTGAAAATGTTAATCCATAGACACCAACAATCAGCCAAAAAAAAAAAAA
>OMKP01023163.1:0-12880 GCA_900302375.1 Bathygadus melanobranchus
ATGAATGTGCACGGCCGTTGATTATTCTAGTTTCACTTCAACACACGTGTCAGAATTGATGGAACGTGTTGATCCTTGTTTTGCTATCCACTACGTGCCGATTACAATAAGGAGGGAGACGCATGAGGAAAAAGATCAAGTTTCATATTGATTTGAAAATGATTCGCTGGGGACTGGAAATAATTGGTTATAGTAAGGATTTTCTATGTTAAAGTGAATGAAAGTAAGGCTGTCAGACAGAAACCCTTAACAGTATGATGAAATGGGATCTTTGTATATATATATTTTCAGGCATATATTTTCAAATTAATTTAGACTACCAAACGTTTTATAATGAGGACAAATAATAAAGAATTGGGTAAGAATTACAGCCCTAGCCAGAACCTTTTTCTACTGCGGTGCATTTTAAAACACACACATTCTGAAAGTTCCTGTGAGCCCAGTTCGTGTCAAACTTGACAATTTCATCAAACGTGACTTGACATGTTGTCTTCAACTTCAATTGAGAAAAGATCTAAGAGTGAAATGTGTGTATTACCTTTCTTAATGTAGCCTTCATGTACCCTTATCTGTAACCAGAACAAAACTGTTGTTAACCTCTGCCAGTGTGAACAAAGAATGTACAGAATCAGTGCCTTTTCACCACAAACCATGGTAATCAGCGAGTGTAAAATGCTTGTTTTTTCTCATAGCAGCAATTCCATATGCCTTAAGGCATCAATATGTCATGGGTTGTATGAAAACGGTCATTCACTGCTGGGTTTTAGTGATGTGTAAACCAGATTATAAACATTGTTGACTAATCAAAACCGAGCTCAACTACCTTACAATCGCGGGCAGTATTTGACCCGACATGTTGATGCTATTGCCGTGGTGTTTGTTCTTAACAACCCCGATTGCCCTGTGAAGTAATCCAAATCCTGATAATAGTTTCTCTCTTAGCGATCTCCCTGATTTGGGTCAAAACAAATATTTATATCAGATGTAGGCCACGTGTACAGCATGCCGATTTAACTTATCTTTGTGGGCACATCATCACTCCGTCTATAGCTCACATCTGTACACAGAGAAATAAAAAGAAAGATTATGTAAACGCCTATGTCCCTGTGGTCTGTAAAGGTGACTTTTGGAGCGAGTGACATTGTGTGCATGGGGTACATGACAAAGTTTGCCATTGCCAGTAGATGATTGTAGATTATTTATAATATGAGCGAGGGAGACAGTCACATAGTTGCAACATTTGGTTATTTTATTTGAATATTATGTCAATAATTGTTTGTGTTATTTGAATACATGATTCTCATGTAATTTGGCAATGTACCACCCAATTACACTGTAAATCATTATTGGTTAATTTGACTGCTATATTTTGGAGGAAGCACAGCACACATTCAAACTCAAAGCAAGATAATGTCTCTCATAAAACATAATCAAAGTTAAGGAAGGTTGACTATACATAATATATTCACAATACAGGCGATTTTGAAATATTTTCATGACTATATTTATCCACGATGAGGTTTAGTTGGTCAGCGATCACCCCTAGTGGTAAAGTAAAGTGAAGGTTTTACATAGGGCGTGATTGCACGACCCCTCCCCCTCAACAGTCTATCTGGAAAAGAAAAAAAAACTTTTTTGTATCGAAGGAATCAACAGCCGCCATCTTGTCGTGGCTCGGAATTGGGATTTCGGTCGAACACTGTTTAAAAAAATATTGTAATAAACATCCTCATCGGGCTGTGACAATATCCTTCTCACGGAAACGTAATTTGACCTTCGTTTCGGATATATTTTTTTTCGAAAAACGAAAATAGGAGCGGACTCGTCGGACCGAAAATCCCCGTATATCTGATTTCCCCTTCAGAGTGCGGCGCTTTACCTCCTATCTCCGTTCGGAGCAGCATTGTTTACCGAGAGGAAGCAGATGCGAGACAGGGACCTGAGGACTATTTTTTAACATGATATATGATTGTAATGCATTAGTGCATTTCATCTAGTTTCGCAGCGTTTTTGCATGAAGGAATTTGACGTCACACAAAATGGGCTCTTTGAAGATCTAAAAACGGCGACTTTTGCCCCGGAATGCAACCACCTATGTGAATATACGTGTGTACAAAGTTTGCGGTCGGTTATTTTCATGGCACACATTTTATTTTGGGGTATTTAACGGTAATTATGTGGGTGTTGGGAGTTGGATTATCATGGGTTGAATGGCGGTGGCGAAGCGGGGCGCTATTGCATCTCTTTTGAAAGACATTTCATTTCACTGCAAGGATAGCTAACGCTAACTTCGCTTGTAGCGGGCAATTAGCTAGCTATTAGCTGGTTAGCTAGTGCTAGCAGGCTAACGGCTCGCTAATGTTCTAACCAAGAAGGTGCGGGTTGACGGGACAACTTTTACTTCATGTCTTTAAGACCACTTAACACTTAAAGCAACCAAAAAGATCACAGCAATGGCTGAAAACCTGCTCGATGTCGGACCACCCAACTCAAAGAGACCGAAGCTGAATTCACCTGCGCTTCTAGCGTCAGATGGACCAGGTAAGGCCTCATAGCTGTCAGAAATTGTAAACACCGACATCGTGACATGTTACAATTATAACCCAACTGTATAGGAAGATTCTAGATAGACATGGAAGATTCTAGATAAGACGTGTCTACCATGTGCTATGAGCTTTTGAACTCTCTGCTTGCAGTGATGCGCTTTTATTACATTCCGGACAACGGTGTGTAACTTTGTCAAACATTTTAGGGCATTTATATGCAACATCTCTGTGTGTTATAGGGGGTTGTGTCACTCCACAAAACTGTTTCAGTGCAATATAGAAGAGAGGTTATACTCAAAATGCCTACCACTTCACATCGTTTCAATGCAGCCGTTGGCATTGCTGTTCTATTCACGAAACAGCCCTGCTGGAAAACAAAGCATACCAGTTTAGCGATTTCAGGCATGGTCATTGGAAAGCAGGTCCAATTAACACTAGATTAGCTTTTGTGATTAAGTAATTTGTTACATGTTGGTTGGATTGTTGAGGGTAGGCCCAATGTGGCAGCACAAAGGTAACTTGAGGACCAACTGAAACAATGTATTTAACCCTTTTGAACACATGAAACTACTGAAATCCCGAGCTGACATGAAATCCCACATGGGCTAAGGTTAACATTAATTTGTGTTCACTTCCCATAGTACATGCATGTGCCCCAGTGTCTTTTGCAATTAGACACGAGGGGATATCATGTTTTCCAAAGAATAAAGGAAGGAATAAGGACCGCTTCATAACTCTAATTTGCGCATGAACATGCTCACGCTTATTTCTTTAGCCCATCTATATTAATTACCACTTATTAAATGGACTGCACTTATATAGTATATTAATTAATTAATAGTTATTATAAGTGTTTATTTGTATTGCTAAGATATTTCACTAGATTTTGTGTCTGACATAATTTGTGATTGAATCAATGATAGTTACCCTGGATCCTGATCTGTTATGCATTTGCCCTGTCCTGAAAGACATGAACATATGCACATAGATTGCCGTTTTATATGCTGAACCAGCGTTTGATACCAGTGACTGCAACCTTCCAAAAAGTGGGGACTAATGTTGCAATACCAATCTGTTGATGCCTATGTTTTCAGACATAAATGTGTTGAATGAATGTGCTGACAAATCGACCAACCATCGCATGCTGTGGGTCTGACAGAATCACAGGCACTCCTACCCCTGTCCAACTGCAGTAGTATTGTAGTTTGTGCTGTGTCCAAACCTAATGTATATCCACTCTGTTCTACCACCCCCTAAATTAATGGAAGACATAAGCTACTCTAACATATGTGGCTTCTATGACCAGGTTGTCCAGGCATCAAACATTGTGCACCATTCTGCTATGTCTCTGCCACTTTATTTTAACACGGATGCATAGGTGTGCATATTGAGGATCATAGTCACAATTTTATCACTGGTTTTCACATCGACCCATACCGATATTACAAAATACTTTCAGTAAGATGCACTTCCACTGCTTTCCAATAGCACATTAAAAGTAATGGAGTCATCTTGCTAATCCATCTTCACAAATAATGTGGTTGTTTTTTTCTTTTTGAGAAGATAGTTAAAAGGAAAACATTTATTGATGTTTTTATTTGTCAATGCAATTTAGGTAGTTGTTACTGGCAAATAGTAGTGTATGTTAGTGATACAATTATATTTTGTATTCTTTGTGATTGCTTTGGCAATTGTTCTGTATCTGGCATGCACAATTGCTAAATAATAAAATAATAGATTAAACACAAGTAGGAATGCTGTGACATAAATACACACATCTATCTAGCGATGTCCATGAACTATTATATGAATATTATACATTGAAAATGTAAGCAGTCCTGTGTCTCTTTAAGTGTAAAATATAGGCCGTACCGCAAATGTGGATATTTATGACTGCGTGATAGAATTGTCTTTATTTTCATCTAGCTCATGAAAAGCAGTTTGAAATTGACTCAGCGTAGCCAATTCACAACAAAAGCCACAGTCACAACAACTGAGATTTACGAGTTACGCAGCGCACGGCGAAGGCACCACATGTCCACAGTGATCCATCACTGAACCCTCCCCGCCCCTGCCTGTCCAGACCCAAGGGCTTCCCAGGTGCAACTGCAATGAGAGTGCTCCTGTGGGACACTGCTTTGCACAGCCATCATCAGCAGTAAATTGCTGAAAACAATGAGTTTGCGTGCTCTCCGTGGCAACAGTCTTGCATGATGGTCCTTGTTTACTATTACTATTCTGCCCATGACATTTGACTTTTGCCTTCTGCGATGGGGCCCTGGCTTGGGTTGCACTGTACCAAATGCAGTTGCTGTGTACATCTGCCTATGTTTAGGAGTGGCTAAAGATTGGTTTCAGTATTCTATTTCAAGTTTATTATTATTATTTTTTTTAAGTAATATCTTTTTTTGTTTTCTGATGTTCTGGGTAATATCTTTTTTTCCCCCCTCTTATCCTAAGAAGATGAAAAGTTACATGGGTGTATGCGTACACATGCACCCATCTGGCACCCTAGCAGGATCTGCCTCTCTATCCACTGCCTAATAAGCCAATGAAGTCTGTTTTTTTGTTGTCCTTCTGTTTCTGTTCCATCTCGTTAATCTTCCACGTTGGCAGTTGGAACATTTTTCAGCGTTTTAAATGGACCAGAAAACGTGAGGTTCATTAGGTGGTCATTGAGTTTTGAGACGTTACTATGGAGTGTCTCTTCCACGTTCAAAATCAGGTGAGGACTTTGCTTGACGGTGATGCAAACATCATCGTTATGTGATACAGCCACGTACAGATAAATGTTTAAGTGGAGGAGGGCTAGTGCTTGCCAGGGAGAGGCAACTGAAAATCTGATGTGGCACAAACCTCAATCTCCCATTGTTATTCATCATGTCAGATTGTGTGCTGCCACAACGAAAAGTAAAATGGTCAATACTCGAGTATGGCAGTCGAAGTGGCAGTGTTTTTTATTAGTTTTTCTGCATCAGAAGTTAAGGCTGGTAGGTGGATGGTGAGACTACTTGTTGTGATGGCTAACATGGCCAGTGTTAAATTGTTTGCTAGCCATCCTGCTTTTGTGCCAAGTGAAAGTGCTAGCAACAAAGCAGACTTTCCACACCTGTCCCTCTTTGGCCAGACATTCAGCCTCAGGGGTGGCATGACAGACAGCTGCAGTCTGACTCTGGGCTACTACTAGGTCCGCTAAAAGCTGCTGCCTATTTTTAGCTGCTAACTCCCAAACTAGAGCTCCTGGGGACTGAAACGGGAAAAGACGCTAGATAAGTGAACTGATGCCTCTGGGAAAGGTGGCTAGGGAAATGAAGGAGGGGAGGCAAGAAGTAAGGGAGGAGAGTATGACGTCTGTAATGTGAGTTGTGGTACCTCCTATTTTATTCTCCTAATCTTTGCAGTGCTAGTGCTGCCTGGACAGCAGAGCACCACAAAGCCAAAACCCAGTCAGTCTGTGTTTAAGCTTTTTGAAATTACCTATCCAGGTGCTTTTCTGGGGAGAGAATTGAACAACTGAAGTGGGTGTGAGAGGGTAAGATGGATTGGTGGGTCAATTGTGGTCATGTTTCCCTCTGATGGAGCACCTAGTTGCCTGGTGCCAGAGAAAGACGCATAAGGGTAGTTCAAGCATGGAGCTTGTATTTACTTGAGCAAGCATGGGGGCCTAATGGCCTCATTACAAAGCCAGTGTCGGGCCAGATTCTAATGTAGGCAATCAATGGCAAGTGATGGCACACAGATGAAGCTACTTAGATCTCTTTACAGCATCCAGTTTTGATATGGTGGCCATCTTTCATGATGGCCACCATATCAAATTAGGTGAATATTGCATCATACAATCTTGCCATGTCTTACACTACACCACACGTTTGACTGCGACACATCCAGTCTTCGCAACTTTGCAGTTCATCTGGGATCGGGGAGGAATTGTCAGACAATGCAAGAAGGGTCAAAAAACAAGCTAGATTTTTCATTGTTTTCCCTGGTAAATGGATTGCATTTATATAGCGCTTTTATCCAAAGCGCTTTACATTGCCTCACATTCACCCATGATGGCGGTGTCAACCAGTTCGTCACTAACAGTTAGGGTTAGGTGTCTTGCTCAGGGACACCTAGCTAGGCGGAGCTGGGGATCGAACCAGCAACGTTCCGGCTGCCAGGCAGTTGCCTCCCAGGCAACACATTGCAAGTCTATTGAATATAATGGAAAATGTGTATAACTCTGCTACATAGTTATCCAACTGCTCATTTATCACCTTTCGGCCTCGTGGGTTGCATTTACCAACTTGCTAATTCACACTCTGATTGCCCTTTTAATTATGTTGTAATTTGATTCAGAAATGACTGCCTCTTCCTGCTTGGCTATGTGCTGCCAGACAATTAACACTTCACAGTACAAATTCACCAACCCACCTATCTATGCTGCCATCCTGGTGGCATTGGATTTGTAAATTATGCTCACACTTCCTCATGGGTGTTAAAAACATGTGTGGAGTGTGATTCTTACTTCAGTCACACAGCCTTTGTAGTCAAGTTGCCAAAATGTGGACCCTGCAAATTACGGTCAACCTTTTTCATGGAAATATGTTCTATATAGTTAGGAGAAGACATTGTAGCAACTTCGGTGCTGCGTCTGTGTGTTGCTTGGCAACCATTCTGCTATGGCGGCCGCCATCTTGAATTCCGAGAAATGCTCAATGTTGCACAAGTAGCAACCAAGCTAATATGGCTCTCCTAACTATATAGAACATATTTCCATGAAGAAAGTTTACAGTAATTAACATTGCAGGGTCCCATATGGGACATATTGGTCCGGCAACTGGACTATTGTGGATATGTGGGGATAGACCTGGGGAGCAGTGGTGAATTCCCAATACCATAAGCAGGGAGAGATGGTAGGGAGTGGTAGGGCTCTACCCTAAAATTTTGAATGACCAAATCATCTTTCAGAGCCCCGAGAAGAAAATTCTTCTAGTCTATTAATTACTTTATGTGCATTATAATCACAGAATAGAACAGGATATAGAAGCGTAAGATACAGCTTAGCATTTCAGCTTTTTATTTCAGAATTTGCATTAGGCTTAAAATTCTTACATTAATTATGGTCCAGCATTGTGAGGCTGTATTTGGCATTAACCAATTGAATTGTTTTTTCTGTCCTTGCCACTCTCACCTGCCCCCCACCCCCATTCTGCTTCTGTCTTTCTTTGCCAGTAGATTTGGGTTCTCTGTCCTGGGATGATCTAGAGAATGACCTTCCAGATGAGTTGATTCCTAACGGAGGAGACCTGGGCCTGCCCTGTTGTGCACCAGGTACGGGTGGAACGCCGGGTGGCCTTGGAGGAGGAGGTACCGCTACCATCGTCCCCGATGCTGCTGCCAAACACAAACAACTTTCTCAGCTCCTGCGTGCTGGGAGCACCTCCGGCCTTACGGCTACGGGGCTGAACTCTGGCCCCCAGTCTGGAGGAATTGGAGTACAGCGGAGTACGACGCTGGGAAAGAGCCCCTTGGGCCAGGGCTCCCCGAACACCCATTCATCTCCCCAGGCCCAAAAGGCAGGCACACCGACATGTGTTGTGGGCCAAAACAATGGCAACAACACAGCGACTATTGGCTTGAACACAACAGGTTTCACCCAGGCAATGATGAACAATAGCCAAGGCCATGCAGGACTCTTGGCCCAGGCAGGGCAAGCCCAGCCTGGACAGGTGATGAATGGTGGCTTGGGGCCTGCAGCTGGGAGAGGCCGGGGTGCTGGAGTAGCAGGCATGCAGTTTCAGGGACAGACCATCCAGGGGGGAGCACCGGGTTCTGCTGTAGCAGGCAACGTCTCTGCATTGGCAGAGACACTCACCCAGGGAGGACAGCAAATGGGAACTCAGGCCAATCTGAATGCATCCCAACAGGCAGGCAATAGGAACAAGGTATGCCTCGTGTGTGTGTGTGTGTGTGTGTGTGTGTGTGTGTGTGTGTGTACTAGTGTACACGTCCAAATACATCTTCCAAATACATGATATATTATGTTTATGTATTTTGGCAGCAGTTTGGGAGCAGAATATATCATTAAATAGTCTAAACCCTACACGTCATACATTGTTGGAAGTCTGTATAAAATGGGTTAGTTTGCCAATATTTTGTAGCTGTCCCCAGTAGGCGGAGTTCCACGAGTTTTACAATAATGACCGCCCGCCACGAACGTCCAGACATCAAAACCAAAAGTTACATGTATAGCAGCATAGCACTGCTGTGGTGGTGTCAATCTCAATAGCAGCTCATGCAGTTTGAATGCCATGTGAATGCAGAGCGATGTGATCTGGTAAACTAAAGATGTGATCACTGGTATGTGTCTAGTGGTGTATACCAGCCCAGGAGAAACTGTTGGGACAGAATGTTTCAAAATGTCCCCACTGGATACAACAATGTGTTTTTACTGTGTCTTACTATTGTCTTAACAGTGTCAGTAGATTTTTTTGTTGTGCCTGCATGCTTATATAATAGTTTTCAGCTTCATACAGCTGTTAATGACCCAACTCATAGTTGTTATTCACACGGTATTCACAGAAGCAACCTGCTGTCGTCCAGTGAAAAATGCTTTGATATCAAGGTTTTGCTGCAGTTGTCACATGGGGTCAACATGGAGGTGCTTCTTCCTGACAAACGAGTAGTCACATGTTTTTATTATGACAAGCACATACTTTCATTGTTGGTGAAACTAAAATAGGTTAGTTTGCCATCATTTCCTGGCTGGCCCAGGTAGGTGGAGTTCCCCCTCGTTCGACAAGTTTTACAATAATGTCCCCTGGCAGGAATGCCCAACATCAAAACAAAGTGACATTTAAAGGAGTAGCGCTTCTGTGTGGTTGCGTATATGTGATTAAAGAATCACATATCTCAATAGCAGCTTATGTAGTTTGAAAGCCCTTTTTTCTAAGTTAGAAGGATGATATTTAACAGATTCATTCTCCTAATTACAGCGATCTGACGTGGTGAACTAGGACACGATACTAAGCCACGATCACCGCTATGAGCCAATTGCTGGTGTTAGTGAATGACTGATCTAATAAGAAATGCTTCATATATGTACATATGAATGTATATAATTAACGGCTGCCGACTGGCCCGGTCCACACGGAGATTACATTTACATTTACATTTAGAGCATTTGGCAGACGCTTTTATCCAAAGCGACTTACAAAAAGTAACACATTTGTCTAAAGAGGGAGACAACAATATATCACTGATGGTACAGTAAGATTTGAATAGAACAAGTTACAAGCACATAATTGCTAGGTTGACCCCTTGCTGTAAAACAGCAGGTAGCCAGGATAAGATGCTACACAAGCTAGGTACTATTTTAAGTGCCGGAACATTCTAACATACAGGACGCTACACAATGCTAAGTACTATTTTTAAGTGCCGTATGAACATGTAAGTAAGTGTGAGGGATCCAAGAGGGGATGGGGGGCAAGCCCTGTTTGGGTGAGTGGGAGAGGGTTAGGGAGATACCGCTTAGACAGATGCCACATCTCGGCTAAACGGCTAGTGTGGCCAGAACACAGCTGAGGATGCAGACACTCGCCACTAAGCGATCGTTCACAGACTACCTGGCCAATCTGTCTAAGTATAGGCTGACGAATGAAAGATAATTGATTCATGGTGGTTTAAGTATGATGGATTTAAATGTAAAGATTAAGCCCACCCTTCTGCCAGGGATCCCAAACAAGGCCAAAGTTGCCTCATCAGAGGAGAGGATACACAAAAGCCGCAACAGGGCTGTTACCTAATTTGTTTTTAAATCGAATCAATGCATGCACTTCGGGGCTCGACAGTAATGGTTGCCATTGGCAACCAATTAGAGAAATTGTCAACCAATTATTGGCTTTTGGTTGCCATCAGTGGCCGCTGGCTACCACTTCTTTTAACATAACAAAAAAAACAGGGATAGCAAAATGTGTACCCCAAAATAAATACACTTGTTGCATTAGTGATATTTAAATATTTGTTACAGTTGGAACGAGAACGCTGCACATGCGTTGTTGCGTTTACTCCAGGTCCAGCCACCACTGCATGTGCTCAAACAATTGAAGTTGTTGACTGTTGGGTGCAAAGTTTGACTCAGCTGTCATCATCACAAATGATTTGAACTGACAAAGAACCAGATGAACCTGAACGAAAAACAAACAAGACATTTGATACGTCTTGCAAGGCTAACGGCGCTTTTCCACTACATGGTACCAGCTCGACTGGCTTTGGTACACGCTCGTTTTCCACTACAGATGTAGTACCACCTCAATGTAGCTGGTTGTCATAGCGACGCCGCTATGTCACAGCAAGGAGACAAAATCGCCTCAACTATTTACAAAGTTACAACGCAATTATACGGCATTTTCCAAGTCACGCCAGTGAAAAAGACGGATGGATTCAACCATCAACCTCATATAGCCTAAGATTATGCTCCATCCTTTCACCAAAGTAAGGTGGTACTTAAAAAGATCGGGTACCTGATATCCCATACTTGTACCTGGTATCGGTACCATGCCACCAAAACCTGCGCTGTGCTGCCGTCCGGTAGGTACTGGTGTAAAGGAACTGGTGCCACAGTGGTACCGGGATTCGATACCAACGCCGCAAGGGAGACTGCTTGCTTAGACGGACGATGAAGTTGAATTGCTTTCGAGGACGGATGGGTATAAAGTTGCCAAAACAAGAGACAACGGAGGGTAATTGTGCATGCATAAAAAATGTGGAGTTCCTGGAGCTCTCAAGGAGCAATCTACATCTGTTAAGAGATGCAGAACGCTTGAGGTTGTAAGTCATACGCCAGCATTAGGGTTAGTCTGATATATCGGAAATCATTGGCGTTTTATTAATTATCGGATATCGGCCTGTGAACGTCATCCACCTCCGATATAAAAAAAAAAGAAAGAGTGTGTGTGTCCCCTATGCCGATATGAATGAAACTGGTGGTCCGCTGCCGCTGCTCGGCACCACTGCTGGAAGGTGATCAGCTCTCCTCGTTGTTTTTCCTCCTCACCGTTCAGAGCAGCTAGTAGTTTTTACTGTTCATTTATTTTCCTCTTTTAAAAAGATCATTTTCACGCCATATATCTGCCAAACATACCATACGCAATGAAAATAACAATCGCTTTTGTTACATTTCTGTAGTAGGTTAACTTCCAACATTAGGTGGCTTGGATTTTAGCCTGGAGGGAAACCATTGAATAAAGTGTTAATTATAGCACTGTGTTTAGCCTACGTTATTCAAAATACATCCAAATCAGCTGTCATATCTCATAAGTGAATGGAGGCATAATGGAGCCGTGTTCAAACTCAAACAACATAAGTGGCACCTTGAACACGCTATTACACAATATCATCCAAAATGGTCGTTTGTTATATCCTCACGTCAAAATGGCTAAGTATCCCGCTGTGACGCACAAGGTTTATCTTCACGTGAGGGATTCATCAGTTTAACGCTCTGCCGTGAAGTAAACGGTGAAGTGACATTCAGGGTAAAAAGCTGCATCCCGCCTCATGACTCTTTCGTGCGTTTTTGAAGCTTCATGGATTGACCGGATTGGAAAAAGAATAAATTGGTGGCTGACAAACGTGTGCAGGAATGTGCAGCACGCGCGCGCCAACGCTGTTCTTAAAGGAACATTTCAAACTGCGCTCAATGGCGTTCTCCGGTGCCAACATTTTACCACATGCCCTCTGTGCAATCATGACATGCACCGTGTTTAGTTTTTTTTTGTTAACTGGGATGGAGGCTTGGTTTGCTCTCTCTTTTGTCTCGTCTGTGAGACACATTCCACGCTTGGCAGAGCCTCGCTGTTGGCAGGCATGATCAACACTTCTGTCATTGTCTGGGATAATCCCTGGGATTCTATGGCCTCTCTGCGTGTGTCTGACACGTGCGTCTGTCTGTCTGTGTGTGTGTGTGTGTGTGTGTGTGTGTGTGTGTGCGCGTGCGTGCGTGCGTGCGTGCGCGTGTGTATATGAATATGTGCGTCTGTGTGTAAACAGGAAGGGTTGCTTTACTTAAGCCTGCCATCACTGGTTTCATAGCATATCAATAACAAAACAATAGTGTGTGTGAGAGTGAGGCTTTCACCACCACACACTGATAAACAGACGATAAACAAACTCCTCTGCGAGAGACGCCACAGTAAAGTGTCTGAAAGGGGAAGCCTGTATCTGTTTGGGTGTGTGGTAATGCTAAACCTGCCCCCATGTAATTATTATGTTACGGAAAACCACAGGATGAACAGCTTTGTTATGGGCTGTGAGTCTCAAGCCATTGAGCTTTTGAGTCTAGGTTGTAAATCTTC
>OMKP01023168.1:0-10228 GCA_900302375.1 Bathygadus melanobranchus
AGGCTCCGTCTTCGACTTACTTCTGTAGTCCTTCTTGTTTGCTTTGATTGTTCTGATTTTGTGCACGTCCATTTCATCATTTAGTGCTTTGACTTGGCTGGACGTGATCTCGCTGGCACGGCAAATATGAATTGCCTTTTCTAGTGTGAGGTCCGCCTCTCTCAGCAGTCTGCCTCTCACTAGGTCGTCCCTTATACCGCAAACAATTCTGTCTCTTACCAGGGAGTCGTACAACTGTTCAAACACACAGTCCTTTGCCTTGCTTCTCAGGTCTGTGACGTACGTATCGATCGTCTCCGATGGTCCTTGTGCCCGCGTGAAGAACATATGGCGCGTGTATGGTAAGTTCTTTCTCGGTTGACAGTATTCTTTGAATTCTTTCTTAAGAACTTCGATTTTATCTTTCTCTTCTCCTTGAAAGTCAAACGTGTTACATACTTTTATCGCCTCCTCTCTCGCGACATGCAGAAACGTAGCACATTGCACTTTTTCTGATTTCTCTGCTATGCCGCTCGCAGTGCAATAAATCTCGAACCGTTGAATCCAACTCTTCCAATTCTCGGAAAGATTACCTTGCAGGCTTAAAGCTGGCGGTGGCTGTAACTGCGCCATGGTCAACTATCTTTATACTACCAGATTAACTCTTGACACCATGTTATGTTTACAAAAAGAGCCAGACGACTTGACAACGTTTTAGAACCCTTCTTTACTCCAGCATGTCCAACTCCCTACTCCTACTTCCGGCTAACGTCATCAACTACCGATACCCACATAGTACAATCAGAACATGTACACATACATTACAACCTGTAAGTGAAATGAGAAAAATGTTTAATACGCAAATCTTTTTTCTTAAAAAAAAAGTTGGTAGTTATAATGTAATAATGGAACGTTTGCTTATGATTTGTGTTTGTGAGTGTTCTGTGTCCATTTACTTTTAATGGAAAGTTAAGCTCACATTTGACCCATATTGAACATGCCATATTCTATTGGTAGACCCGGGTCACGGTTCGGAACGAGGAATCAGGGGAGAGGACCCAAATGCAGACAGCCAAAGGTTGCAGCAGGATGATTTATTTGTATAGCTTACAGACAGGTAGCAGGCAGGCAAGTTAACAAGTCCAAGATCCGGTAAAACAAACAGGAAACAAGAAACTCCAAACCGGAACACGAGAACTAAACACACAACCATAACATAGACAACAAACTGGCAACGAGTGGCTGGAAAACAGGGGAAGATATACCTGAGGTGACGAAGATCAGGTGTGCAGACAGAAACCACGCCCACCATACACAAACAGACAGGAACAGGCAGCGACGCATTGGACATTATTGAACACAAGGGGGCGGAATAAACACAGAAAAGAAAACACGAGACTGAGACCATGACAGGGCCTGAATGAGTTACCTACTTACTGTCTTTGAAGACAAGGATAAGAGTTTTGGTCAATGTTTTACTCAACATTTGTGTTGAAATATGGCCCGTCTCTCTGGAAAACAACCCTGCTTCTTCTTTAGGGCATTTGGCAGATACTTTTGTCCAAAGTGATAAGTCTAAAGAGTGAAACAACAATATATCACTGACTGTACAGTACGATTAGAATAGAACAAGTTGCAAGCACTCCTGATTGCTAGGTTGACCCTTTGTTGGTAAAACAGCAAGATAGGCAGGATAAGATTCTACACAATGCTGAGTACTATCTTTAAGTGCCAAACATACAAGTAAGTGCTAGGGATCTAAGAGGGGATGGTAGTACATTTACGTTTAGAGCATTTGGCAGACTGATTCAAACCCTGGTTGGGTAAGTGGGAGTGGATTAGGGAGGAGAGGTGAGGGGGTAAGGAGGGAAGCTATGCAGAGTCCAGGTGAACTCTGGTGAGTCTTGAGTCTCTTGTGGAAGCTGGTTAGCGACTCTGCTGTCCTGACATCGGTCAGGAGCTCGTTCCACCGCTGTGGTGTCAAGACAGAGAAGAGTTGTGACTTGGTGGAGCGACGTTTGCTTACTCTTTAATTTATCCCTCTCTTACCCCACAACACATCAGCTGTGGAGATGCAGACCGTAGCTGTGGTTGGAGCTGGACCTTCTGGCCTCACCAGCATCAAGGCCTGTCTGGATGAGGGCCTGGAGCCCACCTGCTTTGAGAGCAGCCACGACATCGGCGGCCTGTGGAGATTTAAGGTGAATTTGCAGCAATACAACGATTGGGCATGTAAGGTGTTTTTCTGACAAATTAACAGTGAATATTCGAAAGGAAGCCAAGGTGATCGTTGCCCTCCTAGTCATAATCATTCAGAATACCTCAGAATCAGGCGTAACGCTGCTCACTAACAGATTGTTCAAACATGTTTCTCAGACTTTATTTGTCCATAATACCCACATTCAGTTGTCCATTCACGGTTCCCTGTCAGGACCAGCCGGAGCCTGGCAGAGCCAACATCTACCAGTCTGTGGTCCTCAACAGTTCTAAAGAGATGATGTCGTTCAGTGACTTCCCCAGCCCTGCTGACTTCCCCAACAACATGCACCACTCAGAGGTGTTGCTCTACCTGCGCCTCTATGCCCAGGCCTTCCAACTGCTGCCGCATATACAGTTCCAGGTAGAGTGAACAGAGACCTGGCAAATAGTTTTTGGAGGTGCTGAGCTGGTATTGTCAAGTCAGATGATACGTTTTAGTGTTGGAGCCTCGAGGGATGCCTGCAGATGAAAAGATGATCATTCATATCAGCTCAGTGCATTTGAAACTTTACATTTTTCGTACATTTGTAAGCAAATGTAATGTGTGCTAAATGCTAATTCAATATTTGTCATAAAAAACTACGTGGAAACATTGTGATGTTCAGTTCATTTAGTTTATTTAGTTTATTTTCAGAGGACTGTGGTGAAAGTGAGGCAGAGGGGAGACCAGTGGGAGCTAGAGACCGAGGGAGAACTGGGCCAGAGGCAGACTCATGTCTTCCATGCTGTGATCGTCTGCAGCGGACTGTTCAACCGGCCTCACCTTCCGCTTCATGACTTCCCAGGTACGTCATCGTCAGACATGTGCGTTACACATCCATGTTTTATGCTTTCTGTTTAAACACACACACATTCTCTTGCCTCTTGTTGTGTTTGTAGGTATTGAGGGCTTTGATGGCAAATATTTCCACAGTTGGGAATATCGCAATGCTGAGGGTCTTCAAGGGAAGACAGTGGTTGTGATTGGGGTCGGGAATTCTGGTGGAGATATTGCAGTCGACATCAGTAGAGTTGCAGAGAAGGTAATAAAAATGTTATTTTGAAAATGAAATTAAAAATGAAAACACAACAATAATGCAGTAATAGAGGAGCACAATTAATGTGCAACAAGGGAACACACTGTGCTAGAGAATGAAGCTTATAAATCATGAATCAAATCATGTATCACATCATTTATTAAATAATTATCTGTGCTGCAGGTGTATCTCAGTTCCAGAAGCGGGGCCTGGCTGGTGGGCCGTGTGGGGGACGGGGGTCTCCCCTGTGACCTGGTTGGAACGTCACGCTTCCACCTAGCACTGGCGGCACTCTGGTCTCCCTGGAGCTCGAAGGCCTTTGAGACCAAGCTGAACCGGGCGTTTAACCACAGCCTCTATGGCCTCCAGCCTCGACACGGGTAGCTAGACGTCCTGCAGGTCGATGTCATGCCTGACCTCGTTCCCGGGCGTTCTACTCTCATGATGGAACGCCTGGAACGGGTTCTTCAAATGTGGGTTCCTGGTGAGAGAGAGGGTGATTCTGAGTGATATCCGTTACAGTTGGGTCGAGGCGTGAGAGAGGGACAGACAACCCATAGAGGGATAACCATTGCTGCTTCATTTTTCAGTTGTTGCTTTGTAAAACGTGAAAATACAGATTCTATTTCTACAGCACTTTTATCCAAAGTGCTATATGGATCCTAATTGGTCCTATTTTCAGTTGTGGTGGATCACTTTCCATGCATTAGTTGATCTACTGTGGAGAAATATTGTGGTCTGTTAGCTGTACTCTAAACAATGCACGATTATTTAAATGGATGGCTGTTTATTTACAAGGATTAATTATTCTATTAAATAATTAAAAGCACCTACTGTCCTGTAGGTTTTTTGCACAGATCCCGCTAGTGAACGATGAGCTGCCGGGTCGGATCATCTCCGGTCGGGTTCAGATGAAACCCAATGTGAAGGAGTTCTGTGGTTCCAGCTTGGTCTTTGTGGATGGAAGCGTTCTAGACAAGGTGTGCTTTAATAGTCTTATCATACTCTTATCTTGCCAGGTTGCAAAGTTTTATCTCGACACCAGAGATGGCTACCGTTGCTCTTGTTGAAGCGTTGTCTTTCTGCAGGTGGATGTGGTGGTGTTCGCCACGGGGTACAACTACAGCTTCCCCTTCCTGCCCCCAGACCTGCAGGTTAAGAGTGGCCACAGGCTGCGTCTCTACCGGCACATCTTCCCCCCTGGACTGTCCAGACCAACGCTGGCCGTGGTGGGCTTCATCCACGCCCTGGGAGCCATCAACCCCATGGCTGAGATGCAGGCTCGCTGGGCCACCCGCGTATTTAAAGGTACACCTTTTTATTTGTAAGTCCCCCACCACTTGTCCATCTCTTCTGCCAGGGTCCTTTCTGCCCTGTCCCCAACACAGTTGCCTTGCAGGATACTTATCATTGATACTGATATAATCAATATATCCAACAATGGCAACAAAAAAGTACTGTAGTAATGTGGCTACAGAAGCCAGTGTGCTGATGCTACAGCGGGGCTTCAGTGATGGTGCTGATAGATACATAGATAGATGATAGATAGATGATATATAGATGGATAGATAGATACAGTAGATGTACTTTATTGATCCCCAGAGGGAAATTGCAGTGTCGCAGCAGCAACGTACGATCATACAAGTAAGTGCTAGGGATCCAAGAGGGGAGGGGATTCGAACCCTGGTTGGGTAAGTGGGACATGGTTAGGGAGGAGAGGTGAGGAGGGAAGCTATGCAGAGTCCAGGTGAACTCTGAACAAGTGAGTCTTGAGTCGCTTGTGGAATCTGGTAAGCGACTCTGCTGTCCTGACCTCTGACCTCTGTCGGGAGCTTGTTCCACCACTGCGGTGTCAAAACAGAATAGAGTTGTGATTTGGTGGAGCGACGTTTGTTTGCTCTTCGTGACGGTGGTACCAGGATGTTTGTTTGCTCTTCGTGACAGTGGTACCAGGATGTTTGTTTGCTCTTAGTGATGGTGGTACCAGCCGGCCAGCTGAAGTCGTTGAGCAGAGGGCTAGAGCTGGGGCATGGGGTTTGACCAGTGTTTGGAGGTGGGTGGGGGCAGTTCCACTGACAGCCTTGTAGGCCAGCACCAAAGTCTTGAACTTGATGTGAGCGATTACAGGGAGCCAGTGGAGGTCACAGAAGAGGTGAGTCACGTGGGAGAACTTCGGTAGGTTGAAGACAAGACGTGCTGCAGCGTTCTGGATGCCCTGGAAAGGTTTGATTGCGGAGTCCAGCCATGAGGGAGTTACAGTAGTCAAGGCGGGTGATGACAAGCGCTTGGACCAAAATCTGTTCTGCTTCTCGTGTGAGGAAGGGCCGGATCCTGCGGATGTTGTAGAGAGCAATTCAAGCAAGCAATTCGAGCAAGATCTGGCCACTGCAGTGATGTTGGGGTTGCAGCACAGTTGATCGTCCAGCACCACACCGAGGTTCCTCAAGATGCTATAACATCCTCAATGCCGTAGGTCCATGTGGGAACAATCTTTCCCAGGTATGAAGAGAAGCTCAGTCTTGTCGAGATTGAGCTTCATGGGGTGCACATGGGTGAATGTGAGGCATGATAGATCAACTGGAGAAATAAGCTGTATTCAAAAGTACACAGTGGCTGCAATTTGTATTTGTAATTTCAGTGAATTTGTTGGTGATTGCTAGCAGCAGCCCTCAGTGCCTCCACTTACAGGAGCTCTTCTCTGTATCTTCCAGGTCTGGCAGAACTTCCAACAGAGGAGGCGATGCTGCAAGGCATTGAGAAGGACACAGTCACCATGCATCAGAGGTGTGTCTGTTTGTCTTTGTGTCTATTTTATAAAATGGTACATCAGCTCTACAGAATGACTTTATTCATATGGCTATCCATAAGTCTTCTAAAATGTCATCCCCTGTCCTAGTTTTTCCTGTTCTGAGCGTAATCCCCTCCAAGTGGCCTACGTTCCTTACATGGACTCTCTGGCGCAACTGATCGGAGTTCGACCCAATATTCTGTGGCTCCTGATAACGGACATCCGGCTGGGGCTACAAGTGCTCCTAGGTCCTTGTACACCCTACCAGTTTCGTCTACGCGGGCCGGGACAATGGGCCGGGGCCCGTGAAACCATCCTCACCCAGTGGGAGAGGGTGGCTCAGCCTTTCAGGACCAGAGTGGTACCGGTACCCGAGCCCTGTCACAATCACAAACTGAGGCTGATGATTGCTGTGTCGGGTGCAGCTGCTCTGCTCTGCTTCTGTCTTCACCTAAAATAAGATTAAGAGAATACTCTGTCCACTCCTAGCATGGAGAGCATAGTGTTGAGTAGGACGATACACTGTTTTAATAACATGCTTTAAGTTAACACGACTATAGATATATAAACCTCCTACTTTCTATCCTAGCATTTCTTTCAGAGAAGCAGTCTAATTGTTTACTTGGTGAAAAGTGGACCAAACGTGAACCATTGGCATCATAGGAATTAAATATTAATCCTGTCAATCATTAAATACGCCCACCTGAGTACAAAGGTATGACTGCAGTTCAAAGTTCAAAGTGTTAAACTGTAACCTCTACTTCCCTAGAACATAAAGCATAAAAACTGGCTTTCTAGAATAATCTATGGAAATGGTTTCATCGATTTGATACGATACAATTTGTGCTTAGTATGGTTTAATATAGTAAACGTGAATCTAACTTCGATGAAGCTGGTGATTTCGAGTGATCAGTTCACTTTAGTCCAACTACACAGAAAACAGAACCAGGGAACCTTTTGGACATGGCAGTGATCTTGATGTAGATTCATGATGTTCTTTAATACAATAAAGTTCTAATTATATAGCAACCATTCATAACTCCTAGGACATCCTTCATAACCAGTTGTATGTTTATTAGTTTAATGGATTCTGACCATATATTGAACATTCATCATCCTGTCATATTCTTGTGTATTTAGATGTTAATAGTTTGTTACTAGAATGTGTATATTAAGTGAGTGAAGTTCTCATCTTCTGTAATGGTTTAAATCAATTGCAAGGATGAAGGAACTCTGATGCTAAGTTAACAAGATAACTTTCATATTATGATGCATGCTTTATTTCAGTTCAGTTACATTGAACCACGTCATTAATATACAAAGTGAACAGGATCAGTTAGTATACAAATTACAACATAACACTGGATGTTGAAATGAGCTGAAGGACCCATCAGGACAGATCAGAACCCATCAGGACCCATCGGTCCCAGTGTAGCTTCTTACTACTCTGTCAATTGACTGTTTTTGTCATTTGAACAATATCTATTTCATTATTAACATTCCAAAACTTAAATCACTGACAATACTGCTGTGTAAATATATCTTAATATTTCTGTGGGCTATTTGCTTTATAATGTCAATGTTGAAAGTGCATGCAATACATATGCAACATTGTTGACATGACATGACATGACTGAATGATTGACTTTAAGCACTCCTTCCAGCTCCCCACACCGGCACTAAGCCCTGGATCCTGGTCACGAGGTCAGGCAGCTCCTGCAGGAAGGCGAGGAGGCTGTTTCTGTTATAGTAGGAAGTCACGCCCAGCGCGGCGGACAGCACGGCCAAGTACACAAATACAGAGCCTTTGGGCTCAGGGAGATTACGTTCATTGGTCTTCATGGGTTGGGCCACCCTGTCCCACTGAGTCAGAATGGCCTGGCGAGCCCCGGCCCACTTTCCTGGACCTCTGAGACGGTACTGATAAGGGGTAGTGGGGCCGAGCATCACGCTGTGAGCCAGTCTGGGATCAGTCAGCAGCAGCTTCAGCATGTTGGGTTTCACCCCCAGCTGGTCTGCAATCTCGTCCATGTAGGTGACAAAGTCAACCTGGATGGTGTGCCTGGGACTGGACACGTACCTGAGACAGAGACGCATGTTAAAACTGCACGTTAACTCCCTTGTGTGCTGTTCGGGTCTGTGGGACCCGTTTGGGACAAGTGGGTGCAGCGCCTTCCCCTGCTTTACAACCCTGGGCCTAAAGTCAGTGTTGATGCAACAAAAATAAGCTGTGATGTGTGTGGACCCAAGGTGGACAGGGAGACATCATTTACATACATCAAGTGCAAGAAATATATATGCAACACACACACACAGCAAAACTCTGGCCCTCATGTGTTGTATAGGCTGGCATGGATAGGCTGTTTATTGGGGCTGATGTGTTGTGTGTCACATGACATGAATGTGTTGTGTGTCACATGACATGAATGTGTTCAATTTCAAATTGTTCAAAGGAATAAACATCGATAGTTTTATATTTGTTCAAGATAAACATTTTTATCACAAAAAACGAGTAGCACTTTTACTGATAAATGTGATCTAACAGGCAAATGGCAAATATAAAACATATATGCTGTCTATATTGCTTGTAATTGAGATAAAGTAAACACCTGTGAAGTATTTTTACATAAATTGTTATGGCTGTATTGATTTAAAAACCCAATAACGCGGTGGCTCCACCAGACCCGCGGACATTGGCAGAGTAACAAAAACACCAACAGCACACAAGGGTTAAGTCATGTTTTACGTCAAGTTTAAGTCATCACAACACCTTGTAGCCATGGCCTCCTGCTTCTGCTGGACATCTTTAAGCATGGTGGAGACTGCAGGACACCGGACACAGCCTGAGAATCCAGAGTTCACTTTGAGTTTCGATTTCAAAAACAGGGACTTTGTTAGGTGAATGGATGAATGTCACCTTTGAAAACGCGGGTGGCCCACCGGGCCTGCATCTCAGAGATGGGCATGATGGCACCCAGCGGCTGCACTAGTCCGATGACGGCCAGCGTCTGCTTTTCCAGCCCGGGAGGGAACACGTACTTATAGAGAGACGCCTTGTTCCCGGACACGGGCAGCACAGTGGAGGACAGGAAAGGAAAGGAAAAGATGTACCCAGTGGCAAATACCTGAAACAGAAGAGGACCACACTGGTAGTCTTGGCACGGTGTGTGCGTGCGTGCGTGCCTGCCTGTGTTCATTCACACCTACCACCAGGTCAACGTCCTCCACTACACTGCCGTCATCAAACTCAACGCTGGATCCCTGGAATCGGTGGATGTTGGGTTTAACCTGGACCGTTCCAGACAGAATGCGGTTGGGCAGCTCATCGTTGAGAGTGGGATGTTGACTGAACAACCTGACGTTTGGAAGCTTTTGTGTGAAGTTAAACTTTGGATGAAAAACCTGTGGAGGAGCGTTGTAAGACGCTAACTACCTGTGTTTTGGCTGTAGGTTGTACACCCTGTGGTGGAAGCGCTGGTTCAGTCTGCTTTCTCCCAGGCTGCAGAACACACCGAATGGCAGCAATGATCTCACAACGTTGAAGACCCTGTTGAAGGACAGATCCACGGGCCAGCCTCCGTCTCCAACCCTGTTTATAATCCAAGCACCCCTTCGTGTGCTCAGATAAACCTGAAACACAGAATAGAAATAAATAGAAAGGCTGCATGGATATCATTCAAACGTTTAAGAGGTTTACTGATGAAGAATGATGAAGAATAAAACCATGTGACTCAGTGACAATAGCTATGGATTCAGATGGGGTTTATGGGGCTATAAAGGACAAGTGTGATTGACCTGCTTGGTGACCCTGCTGAGTTCCACAGCGATGTCTCCTCCTGAGTTTCCTATTCCAATCACTACCACCTTCCTGTTCCTCCACTGCTCGGGTGTCTTGTAGTCGCGACTGTGGAAGTACACGCCCTTAAACGAGTCGATACCTAGGAGACGAAGGAAGAGCAAATATTCTGGTGGAACAACATTGTGGAGTGGGTGTGGCCGAGTCAGGCTGATCGGTCTGGGGTTGGGTGAGGATTCGCATCTGTGGTGCGTTGGCTAATCAATGCCCACAGGTTAAACCAGCCGTCAACACACACGCTCAAGAGATGTCAGCATTCACCTGCTCTGTCTGCGAAACATCAGCAGATCTACAATAAACCGTTTTACAACATCCTGGCTGACCCTAGAG
>OMKP01023170.1:0-14123 GCA_900302375.1 Bathygadus melanobranchus
ATAATCATCAGTAATATGGATATAATGACTAAGTGGCTAAAGGAAAATAATAGAACAGCTAGAACAGTCTGAACCACTTTACTGTAATGCAGCTTTCTAAACCAGGAAAAGACAACACTTATGCCATATTACAATGTTACGATGTTACAATATCACAAATAAATCTAACACAATGTCTAGTCTCATATCACATTATCCAGTTAAAATCGTTATATTGCCCAGTGGTAGCGATATTTGGTGTGTAACTCAAGTTTTGATCACCAATCATATCATATCATATTTATATTCTTTTGCTATGTTAAATGCTATGCACCGTGGATGAGAGGGAAACGCAATTTCAGCCCTCTGTATGTCTGTACGTATATTGGTTTGACAATAAAGCTGACTTTGACTTTGACTTTGACTTTGACCAATTGATTTTTGCGGAAACATTAACATGATATCCAATATCGGTCCACGCCGGAGGCGGTCAAGGCGGACTTACTGCCGGCGGTCATCACTTCATGGTCCCGGTCGTCGTCCTCCTCGTCCTGCTCCTGGTGGCCCTCGTCCCGCTCGCGGTCGGCCCTCTCCTCCAGCTCCGCCTCCTCGTCGATGGTGCGCGTGAACGAGTGTTCCTGGGGGTCCACGTCCATGGAGTCCTGATTGTCGGAGATCTGTACGGGAGCGGCAGGCGTCACCTTCAGCCCACCGTCGGCGCTTATTTGAGCGTGAGAGGACTTATGATGTTTTGTTGTGATGGTTGGCGTGCGCTCGCCCTCTGCCCACTCACCCGCCTTTCTCGCGAGGAGGAGCGAGTGTGGATGAAGTCCATGTTCTTACAAGCCAGCAGGCGGTTCCGGACTTTGTATACGCTGCGATACACCTCTGCCAGGGATTTACAGGGCTGGTACCTAATTACACAGGAAGGATGGCTTACCGACAAGAGCGAGATGGGCCGCAATCACTAAGGTACTCAATTAGGTACTAAACACTACCTGAAAGACCACTACCTGAAAGATGAGCCTTTTAAACAGCAACACAGTTATGTTTATTCACATGTATGTTTTATCCCCAGATTTGATGTTGGTGTAAGTATTGTTGAGTATTGTTGCTTTACCTCCCCTCGCCGCAGGCCTGGCCCAGCAGAGCTGTGTGTTTCAGCAGAGCTGCCAGCACGAACCTGGACACCGTGTCCAACAGAGACTCGTTACTGAGAGACGCGTTGTCCCAGTCTGCAATAAGAGACAGCCAGGCTATTTGTAGAGTCGCTATAGAGTTGATAATCACACACATTCTAAGCTATTGCAATAAGGCCATGTGGTACATACAGATGTGATGTAAGCTACTGTGAGACAAGGTACAGAGATAGATACATAGATTAGGTGTGTGCCGATCACGTCATTTTGATTGCGATCGATCGTCATAATAAACCATCAATGCCCACCAGTTCAACCGGCGTGTGAACAGAACGCTTATTTTGAGGAAAGGAGAGAGGAGGATTTTGACACAGAAATATTTGGATTGACGGCGGTTGTGACAGTTATTAGATTTTGTTTGCGGTGACCATCAATCATCACCGGCCAGGCGATTATTAAAAAGATCACAGCGCTAATATAGATGTGATGTAAGCTACTGTGAGACAAGGTACATAATATAGATGTGATGTCAGTGAGTCCAGTGCCCGACACAGACCTTTGCTGAGTGCATAGTCTTGCATGTTGATCCACAGGCTGTTGCTTGGCTCTTTGGTGGAGCCCAGAGCCAGGTCTGCCAGAACACTCAGGTCTGGACACAGTGTGCAGTCCAGGGGCTTCTGCTCCTCGTTTCCAGACAGTGCTGCCTCCAGGAAGGAGGTGATGCAGGGGTCTGGAGGGTACAAACCAAAGCAACCATTGAAGACTTAAGAAGCCTTTAAAAAGCTTTCTCTGCGTTCAATCATCATGAGTGAGGACAGACAAGAGGAAGTCACTGAAAACTAGGACGGGTTCACTAAATGTAGGACAAATATCCATTATGGATATCTTTGAATATTGAGCCATCCACAGCAGGGACTGTGGCTCTTCCTACCCAGCTGTGGGATGTCCATCTCCAGGCCGTTGCTGAAGAGAGGTGTTTTGAGCCAGTAGGCCGTGTCCTGTTCCTCCAGTGAGGTGGGCGCGCCCTGCAGCATGCCCCCGAGACAGCGACCTACCAGCAGGGCAGCCGTTCTCTCCAGGTCCACCAGCCACACCCAGGCCAGGGCCGGCTGGGCCAGGGACGGCCCCGTGGCAGGCTCAGCAAAGTCTGGGGTGCCTTGGCCACCAACACACAAGTTGGGCATACGGGAATAACAGGAAGAAAGAAGAAAGTCAGCTGGCCAGTTTCAGACGTCGATAAAACTGAATAACCATGAAATGCAATTAGGTGCCATTGAAAATATGTGCTACATTTAAAAAGGACAATGCCGACATTTACAATGGTTTGATCACCCTTTAAAATCAGGGAATATGATCATACATTATTTTTAATTTATTATAATTTCGTTTTCCATGATTGCCACGAGTGAGGGGTCAGCGGCGTGTTCTCACCGTGGAGAGGCCACTGCAGCTCCTGGTCCTCCAGGGGAGAGGCAGCGGGCAGCAGCCGGTTGAGGCGGTCCAGGGGAGGCAGCAGGTCCAGCAGGTAGCCCAGCAGAGGCCGGGCCACCGACACGGGCAGCAGCAGCAGGGAGTTGATGATCTGACACAACATGCTGCCTGCCGCAGACACGTAGATCACGTCTGCGGGCGGTGGAGGCAGAGCACAACTAAATTAGCATTTGACCATTTTAGTTTCCCCATCCTCGATCATTGTAATGAAGTAACTTGCAGCGTTAATTAATACATTAAGGAGCACATGAAGGCTCATCAGAAACAGGAAAAGACAAAAGAGCGAAAAACAGACGGCCGACGACCGTTACGCAACCTTGCCCCAAGAGCCACTCACAACAGTCCCCTTCAAAACAACAGTCCCCTTCAAAACAACAGTCCCCTTCAAAACAGTCTCCTTCACCGTGTAGTTTCTGCCTGAGAGCCACTAACAGTCTCCTTCACTGTGTAGCTTCTCCCTGAGAGCCACTAACAGTCTCCTTCACCTTGGAGCTTCTCCCTGAGAGCCACTAACAACCTTACCTTGGAGCTTCTCCCTGATACTGCCGTTCCAGGAGCTCTCCTTAATCAGCATGGCTGAGCGGGAGAAGATGTCTGTGGCGTGGGGCAGTAGGAGTTGAAGATGTTTGTGGAGCAGAGCCACGCTGCTCGAGTTCTGTGAACATACACAAACACACAGTTAATGCGATGGTCAGCGTATCGTATCATTACATGTTGCTGTGTCTTAACAGAGCCCAGACACGGCCCCAGGCCTGTGTCAGTGTGCCCACCTCGGTGACAGAGTTGATGTGGCAGTAGGCCAGCAGCTGCTTCTGCAGGGAGCACAGGAGCTGGTGGAGGTGCGCCGGCTGGCTGCTGTCTGAGGAGGACGTGCCCTGCTGCAGCTTATCACTGTTCTTCTCCAGCTCGCCAAAGGCCTGGTCCTGAGGATGCAACGCACACGCATTACAAAGACAATAGGAGACAGTTGGTTCGGTTCAGCTGCTTCCTTCAGCTGAACTGCTTCCAGCCATCATGGCTCATCTGGTCTGTACATTGTATAACACCGTCAGACATTACCAGTATTTCTCCACCCATCTTGTCTCATCTTGTGAGCGTGCAGTAGGGACTTTTCACAGAGGTGTCATCGTAGGACAAACACAGCCTTGCTCATAGTTTTGTCTACTACCCGAGCCTTGGTACACAGGAGTAGCAGTAGCATACCAACAATTAGTGTTATGAGCGACGCCTGTTTGTGCTACAATGACACCTCTGTGAAAGTGTCAATACCCATACAAATGAGCTGATGCCAGTGTGACTAATAATAAGTAATGTACAGATGAACCAGAACCAGAATCATCGTCATCATCTCAGCTCTGGGTGCAGTAAAGGATTACGACACGCAAGATTAACCAGGAGTAAAACTGCAAGCATGCCAACACCAGATGGAAAAGAGCCAACCTTTCACTGCACTGGCATGGCTGAGATAAAGGCTGAACTGCACTACATAGACTTTAACCAGGCTAACTGCACTATATACATTTTGGTATCCAGGCTAACTGTACTATATAAAATTGGGTGACCAGGCTTAACTGTACTATATAAACTTGGGTAACCAGGCTTAACTGCACTATATAAACTTGGGTAACCAGGCTTAACTGCACTATATAAACTTGAGTAACCAGGCTTAACTGCACTATATAAACTTGGGTAACCAGGCTAACTGCACTATATAAACTTGGGTAACCAGGCTAACTGCACTATATAAACTTGGGTAACCAGGCTAACTGCACTACATACATTTTGGTATCCAGGCTAACTGCACTATATAAACTTGGGTAACCAGGCTAACTGCACTATATAAACTTGGGTAACCAGGCTAACTGCACTACATACATTTTGGTATCCAGGCTAACTGCACTATATAAACTTGTCTAACCAGGCTAACTGCACTATAAAACGTGGGTAACCAGGTTAACTGCACCAGGGCTATCCGTCATCCAGAATAGTGCGTATGCTCTTGAATAGTGCCAAATTGACAGTACTACCCGCTTGGAACTTCCAGCACTGCTCAAAACATTCGCACGCATCGCATCTCCATTGCCACCCATTATATTAAACACAGAACAAGACCTAAAATCGAACGTGTCCGTGTGCGCAACGCTCCGTCCGTGGCTTGTCTAGCGTGCGACCCGCTGGCCGTAGCAGAGTCGGACTCGGCCAAAAGTGGATCCAATAGCCACTGACCTCCTCTACACAGCACTTATGATATTGTCATTTGCTTCTACATAATAAATGGTCGCATATGCAACTTTTATGGTCGCAGTCTTGAGCCCTGTGCACTGCACTACATAGACTTGGGTAACCAGGCTAACTGCACTATATAGACTTGGGTAAACAGGCTAACGGCACTACAATACATAGACTTGGGTAACCAGGCTAACTGCACTGCACTGCACTGAATGTCATCCTCTAACCCTAACCCTCTAAGGACAGTAGCACAGTGACGTACGGTGTAGAAGCCAAGGTTCCTCAGCAGGGTCTTCATCAGGATCTCAGCAAGGTGGGTGTCAGGGTGGCTGGCCGCGCTGCCGTACGGGGGCTCCTGGGCAGCAGTGAAGCTAAGGCCGGAGGAGAGAACCTCGGGGCCGTCTGCAGGACAGCTGTAGCTCAGCAGGGATGCCACATGGGTGTGGTCCTGCAGACTAGTCAGGATGATGTCCAGCTGCATCCTCTGTAGCAGACAAACACACACACACACACACATACACTTGAAGACATGATCTGATAACATCTGTTAGTCTATGTACAATACTTTGTGGATGACGAGCAAATGAACGTTTGAAGCTGTTGGCCATATCTACTAAAACATTTTTAAAGCCAGGGTGTTCTGTAAGTGTTGGCTAAATATCCAACTACTCGCTCCTCTTCTTATTTAGCCTTCTATCTTGGGGTTGTCAATTTCTTATTTCACATAACAAATTAAAGGATAACTTCAGGATTTTCCAACCTGGACCTTATTTCCCATAATTTTGGGTCTGACTAATGCGGACTACCATTTTAGAAATTGGTCCAGTATTGAGTGAGAACGCACCCGCAAAATGTCTGCATTGTATCCCTTTGGGGTAATTCTGCCCCTCAATGTTTGTCCTCCAAGAGTGCTTGTTTTTACCATTGACAGGCTCAGATTGTTATAACTGTTTGACAATATTAAAGGATCTATACAGAGAAAAAACCTTTTCTTTATCTTTCGCTTGATTCGGTCTGTTTGTTATTGTGTCTAACCAAGTCCCGTGCATGGATAAGTCTCGCTCTGAAATCTCACGAGAGATTTCAGAGCTTGAGTTACTATTCTAGTTGTGATTAATAAATATTACAAAATGACAGCACTCAAAGTTGACATACACTTTACTTTTATTTGAAGATGGAAAAAGAAATGAAATACAAACAACCTTCTGTGTAAATATATATACAGTATATTTACAACCAAGCACAAGTAGCAAAGGGGATATTGATTTACAAACAACTTTCTGTGGAAACATGTACATTTACACACAAGTACTAAAGTTTTCACTTGGCCTGTGTCCTCCGAAATCGAATCGTGGTGTCCTTACCCATACCCAGCCAGGGGTCCCTACCCAGCCCTAGGGTAGGGTGTTGTTATGGAGTGAAATCCACTCTCCATTCCATGATCTATAAATGGTAAACAATAGCAATTAGATCACTGTAATCCCCTTGGATGAATGCTGGCATCAAAGGGTGGCACACATTGCACGGCTAATACAGGGTCACTCTGGTGCACCGCTCATCATCATGTGAAATGTCATGCAGTTTCTTGCATGACAAGAAATCTCAATGTCAATTTGGCCCTGCTGAGCACCTTCAGTTCTGTGTAGAAATGCAACAGTCGCATGTTTTAGCTGGCTGTGATGTGAACGTTGTACATTCAGACAAGAATAGATGTCGGAATATGAAAATTAAGCACCTTGAAGGAACAAGGGAACCTTTGTGATGAAAAGAAAATGAATTCAATACTAAAAGCAGGGCTAATAGGTTGTTTAGGGGCCTGTGTAAGCCAAGCATGCAACATGCTGATTGTGAGCAAGGGCTTCTATTTAATAAGGTATCCCCTAAGGATTAACATCTCTTGTGCAAGTAAAGATTATATCTAACTGACAACGAATGTTCGGCAATCACTGCAGAGGGCTTACAGCGAGGGGGGGATGTAATCTTCATCAGAGCTGCCACTGGTACCCTCTTGGTCACAAAGCTCAGAAGGATTGCTCAACCCCTTGAATCATCTCCCAAATCAATTCTTTAAGACACAAGATCCAGGAAATAAGAATCATATGTATTCCATATTGTATTAATAACTGACAACACAACAAGGACATGCACACTTACACACTGTTCATGAGGTCATTGATTATGTCATCATGTCCTTGTCAGTCCCCACATGCTGTATGTCAACAGACACAAATGAGTCACAGTAGTACTAAAGCTATTACTCAATGATGAACTGTTGAGTACATTGTGAAATAAACTGCGAAAGCAGCATACATGTTTTGTTTACCAGGGTTCATACACATTTTGTGTGGAAGATATCTAAAAAAAACATGCTGCTTGAGTCAAGTTGAATATCTCCTCTTGAGTCAAATTTATCCATGCTAAATTAGACAACCAGATAGCCAACTAGTCTGAGGCCTAACTTTAACTTCCATATTTTCTGAAGTAATTTGACGTTAGCTCGCAAACAGAGAAAATAAATGAGCCCAGTAGTGGTCCCGTTCGTTGTTTTCAAACCTGAATGACTAACAAACAGGCAATCTGCAAGTCCACCTGCGGACTACACCAAAAAAACAATGATCCACAATTTATTGAAGAATAATTTTATATTTATAAATGTTAGCGGTACCTACCTGTCCAAGAGAAAGCCAACCACTGGGTTTTCCTCGCTGATGGTCGCTTTGCTTTTTTGACTGAAAATGTTGTTTCCTTTTCTTTGGATTTGCACTTGTTTTTGAAGTTTCATTGTCTGTAGTCATCTTTTCTTCGTTTGTTCAACCATAGATAGTAACCGTTTACTCACAACGCTGCGCAGAGACCGGAAACAACAGTACGCCACACACAGTAGCTCTGCCTACCCTCTCTGACGGAACACTGCTGGGTGCTGGGATACGAATCACTACCTGTGAACCGCTGGTGATTTTACGTGGGAAAGTCGCCACCGACACCCTGGTTGTAACCTTCATAATACTGCTAACGCAAGGGCTTTCATCAGTGGGCTGTAGTCTCAATCACCATTGTGTTACCTCATTCAGCGATAGTGATTTAAGAGACATTTATTTACATGGAAATCATGTAAATAAATGAGATTATTACTTTAAACCCACAAAAAGTTTGAATTTTGAATTTGCAGCGAAAACATTTTTAATAACTGCAGAATTCTTTAGCTGGCTGCATTTTTCATCTGGCTGTCTACTAAAAACATTGGGGAAGACACTATGTAAAGCATGATTGCAGTATGTATCGGAGTACATTCAGGTAGATTGATTGACTGTTCTGAAGGACACTGGAGTGCTACTGCACCTGTCCTTTGGAGAGACTCTCCCAGCGGTCGGGGCCCTGGGGCAACAGCGTGTGCAGCAGCTCCATCCTCTCTCTGAGTGGGGGCAGCAGCATGGTGGCCCCCACGGACAGGGTCTCAATCACCGCCTACCGGGACAAACACACAGTTACTCCATGTACCGACCACAACATTTCTCATACACACATCTCTTCCTTGATAGCTTCGGGCAATCCATCTTGCCTGTCAATCACAGGTGCATGAATGCAACACTCAATGGCAGAGAAACGCAGCAGCTTTAAAAGAATATCTGCCCATCAACCATCGTCTCAGGTCAGTTGTAATGGTTACGGTGTTACTGTGCCACTAACCCTACCCACTATATCCCTTCTCTAAGGGATATAGAGAAGTGTCCGTCTCACTCACCTCCTGGATCTCGTCTGGCACAGAGGAGTCCATGAGTCTGAAGAGCAGGTTGCGCAGAGGCCTGGCTTGACTCCCCAGAATACTGGTGGCCACGCCCCCAGCCAGGGCCAGAGCCAGGTGATTGGACAATAGCCGCAGGCATAGTTTGAGAAAGTTGTGATGCTCCCTGTCAAGTCAAATGTCAGGGGAATTAGTATTGTCTTAAATTATAATATGTTATTTTTTATTAAAGTTCAATGCTAGTGTGCATGCCATTTAGGTTTTTTGGATGCCATTATTTGTTGCTACTTACTTTTCACCCTACCAGGGACCGATACCATTGGTTACCATCATGATTACCATAGTGTAATCTTATCTAATCTTATGAAGCATTAAGTATAGAACGGTACAGTCTCACCGCACTCAAGTTAAAGTGACTGCAGCTGTAGTTTGAAAGTTTAGGAATAAGGATTTACGCAATCATGTATTCCAAACTACCCTACATCATTGATTGAATCACCGTTTTTGACAGAATGAATCGTCCATCCCCAACGATTGACCTGGTTTAGCCCCTTGACGGCCGATGTTAATCAAGTTAGATAGTTTAGCGACCATAGGAGCTTTGTATCTGCACAAACAAACAGTGTTTACGGGACTCCTTTTATGTAACCGCTTGGCTACCCGGGCTGCACCACCCGGGAGTCCGCCCCGTTAGCCTGCTACACAGGCGGGCCGCTGGCGGTGCTGGCCACCTCCAGGGCAGCTCAGTGTACCAACCTGGAGGACGGGAAGGGCAGGGGAGGCACGTCGCTGTTGATCCCGTCGCAGTAGTGCTCCAGGAAGGAGCGCAGGTGGGAGAAGGTGCTTTCTTCCAGGTCAACGCAGTAGGGCCTGTGCCACGCCACCACTTGCCTGTGGTGCCGTTAGCGAGCAGAGAGAAGAATTTCAAATAGGTTAAACTTGTATATATTGTATTCCACCCCTGTACATTCAAATTCTTGTACATTTTTTTAATTTTTAATTTAATTTTGTTATTTATATTTATATTGTTTTGCTATGTTAAATGCTATGCACCGTGGATGAGAGGGAAACGCAATTTCAGCCCTCTGTATGTCTGTACATATATTGGTCTGACAATAAAGCTGACTTTGACTTCCCACGAAAAATAAATAAATAAATGGGAAACGAAACAAACAGAACAGGAAAACACAAGCAAAATGCTCTGTTCTCGAGACTCTAGTTTAGACCAGACCACCCTGTATTGAACCTCAGCCATTAGGTTGTGGCGGGACATAGTCAGTGTTTCCTGGCCACTGACCTGTCTCTGGGCAGGGCTGTCCAGGCCAGGCTGTGGGAGGTGCCCGCTGAGATCTGCTGCACGGCGACCCCGTCCAGCCCCACCACCTTCTTGGGCTTGGTGATCGGGCCGGTAGAGTTCCCCTGGCCACACTGGCCCATGGAGTTGTTCCCCCATGCGTAAACTTCATTGTCTGGACAACATATATGACAGTACATTGCAGTAGTTCAAACATTTGACAAACTACCAGGGTATTGCAGTATGTGTAATGAGTTGAAACCTCAAGTTAATCTACAGTCAAGGAGTTAGATTAGACAATACTATGCCAAGTGTATTATGTAAGTGTGTTCCTTCAACTCTATAGAACGTTGTTAATGAACAGAAAACCATGCTCCTGAGGAACATAAAAATGGTAAATGGACTATTTATATAACTCTTATATAGCTCTTATACAAAGCGCTTTACATTGCTTCACATTCACCAATTCATACACCAACGGTGGTGTCAACCATGCAAGGCAACAGCCAGCTCGTCGGGAGCAGTTAGGGTTAGGTGTCTTGCTCAGGGACACCTCGACAATTAGCTAGGCGGAGTCAGGGATCGAACCAGCAACCTTCCGGTTGCCAGACAACCGTCTCTACCTCCAGAGCTAGTGCTGCCCGCTAGTGCCATAAGACCCATCACATGACATCATCACACTGAGCGACCGATCTTAAGAAGCAGGCAAATGTGTTTATGTCAAGGCTGTGTTGAATATAAACGGCTGTACCGTGTGACAGGGCCAGACAGTGGCTGTCCCCAATGGAGATATCCACCACTCTGGTGGTGGCAAGCTCCTCAATCAGCTTCGGCCGGAGAGCGGTGGCTTCAGAAGAGCCACAGCCTAAACAGGCACCACAGCCCCATGCATACACCTGGTGTGACAAGAATGAAACAAAACATAAAAAATAAAAAAAAGATATAGGATGATGAGAAGATCACATTTAAAAGACAGTCCCTCCGGGATTTCGCAGACAATCGTTGTGATTATTGCGGTCAAAAATGCTTGATTTGATTTGCAACAGCTTACAATACAACCTTGCGATCACAAGTTTATTTACAGCCATGACCAATAGATGCAAGCTGCTGTACTGTGTAGACTCACATTTTCTAAATAGACATCTTGAGATGAAGAAAGTAAACCATTAAACTATGCTATAGGACAGCTGTGGGTGTGCATTAGCAACATATCAGCACCTAGCCAGAAGAACAATTTGCATCATTAGTGAGTTAAGTGTAGTGTGAAAATCAACATTAGGGCAAAAAACCTTTTGTAACAATGTTGAGCCTTCAGTACAAATGTCTTGGAGTGTATTTTGTTAGTTGCAATGTACTGGAAACACAAACGTTGAATTGTAACTGATTTAGGAAACATCCTCATTAGTTGACTGTTCAAAGATGAACCAAATCCATCAATTTTGTACTACTTTTTGCTCTGGTAATTAATACCCGAGTGCCCTTCTTTTGCTAGTTCAGCAGTGATGTAGGCCTACCTGTCCAGTGGAGGTCAAGGCCAGAGAAGACTGACTCCCTGCACACACTTTCCTGATGAACATTCCCTGCAGGGCCTCCACCACTTTAGGTTTATACACCCGGTTGGTATCACCATGGCCCAGTTTCCCTGCAAGAGGGAACACGGAATTCACATGACGTGTGTGTGTGTGACGTACACACGATTGCCTAAATTGCTTATCTATGTTATTGAGGGAAAACACACAGCATATCATAATATAACAAGCACATACAACCACATTGAAATCTGTTTCCTCGTTCAATGCATTACATTTACATTACATTTAGAGCATTTGGCAGACGCTTTGATCCAAAGCGACTTACAAAAAAGTAACACATTTACAGATGTGTTAACAGATAAGTGTACCATAGAGTCTACCGTTTCAATTCCATTTAATCCATTACCTCACTTCCTTGTGCTGATTCTGCCTAAGAGCATTTCACGCACATTGATTCCAACAAACTGACTTGTTTATATTTGTGACAGACACGCTAACGAGAAAGACGAGACAGCTAGTAAATTACCGTTGTCCCCGCCGCCAAAGGACCACACCGTGCGGCCGTCCTTTGACAGAGCGATTGTGTGCGAGCTCCCGCACGACACCTCGCCCACGTTGCTGATGTCTTTGACCAAGGTGGGAATGTTGCGGCTGTTGCTGTCGCCATGCCCTACACACCATGGCACATTGAGACAAGGCAGGCTGCCCACAGCTGGGATAAACATATACATGATGCTCCTTTTTGAGAGCTACCCATCAAGAGCACTATTCAGGTTTAATTTTGTGGCAACGGTAGACAAAAGGGGCCTAGGTGCACTTGCGTATAGACCACCCAAGTCTGTCTGTATAAATAAGGGGTCTCCAGATTCACCCATCCCGCCGAACCATGGAAGACTCCATTCAGGCACAAAACTATTGCCTAAATCCATTTTGAATAAGAAATAAAGAAAATGACAATTTTCAAAGAAAAGTCAATCGGCTTGTGCATTCTTGTTACCAGCACTTCCGCTGAACTTGAATGAATTACAAATACATTTGTTTAAATATGAAACAATAACTGAAGATATGACTTCACCATGTGCTATATTCATTGTCTTGGCTGTACATACTTGAGACGATTAAGTAACGGAAAACAAATACTGCATTCATTTTCCCTGTGATGGATCCGGATTTGATGCAGACGGGATCAAGTGACAACAACACTTGGGTGGTCTATTCACTATTTTACAGACTTGTGACGAATGCTGATCAAAACCAACAAAGCATAACTCGTCTCAGGGACTAAAATCTTAGCAAACATGACAAGAGATGCCCCTTGATGATACGATTACCTAATCTTCCAAAATCTCCTTCGCCCCACGTGTACAGCTCTCCACTCTCGCTGACCGCAGCACTGTGTCTGTAGCCGGCAGACACACACACCACCACCTGATCAGAGAGCAAACATCACACTCATTAAGATGCATAGTTAACCCCTTCATCACTACGCCTCTTTCTCAGGTTGTTGCCCAAAGTAAAGAGAGTATAGTCATCTTGGTACCAAAATAAAGATAACACCTGAGAGATTGTTGTGCAAGTGAATAATAAATGTGTCAATAACCAGGGTTTAGAGTGAATACCACCTAGTGTCAGTAGCCCTATAGTCTACTATAGGCCATAGCACCACATCTGATGAGTACCTGGGTCAAGATATGATGTCAATAAAGTGAAGTACAGCAAAGATAGGTTTTAGTAGAGGTAGGTTTAGGCAGAGTCTCCAAATAACAATAAATCCATTGCAAACCAATGCAAAAATGACTCTCATATCTCATGACCACGCCCGTGTCCCTGTGTTTGTGTGTTTTCCTGCTTGTGTCTTTAGTTGTCATCCACCAGATGCCCTCAGACTTTGAATAGACTAATCGCTTCATTCCCCTCACCTGTGTTTGTCTCCCTACCTAGACAAAACATCAATCTTTTGAGTAACCAGTTTTCTGCCTCCGTGTGCATTTGGGTCATATTCTTCGTGTACCTGCCACTCCACGTAACAGTACGAACTGACCACAACATGGACCCAGCAGATGGATCGATGAGCGACGTCTACAGTATGTATGATTTAATTGTATGATTTAATTGAAACCTGTTTGTATTCAAGGTCAGTGGAATAAATATTCAGACGTTGGATATTGAAAGGCATGTCTGTCATTGGCGCGGAAGGAGGTTTCCGCAAAGCCCTGGCTGAAGAGATCTTTACCCAAGTGGCTTCTGAACTAAACACCAGCATGCTAAACACCAGCATGCTAACCCCCAACCTGTACTCCAGTCTACTTCTCAGCCTGTCCATCAGGTATTTAGGCTTGGGGTTGTGAGCCTGCAACCTGCTCGTCCTGAGTAGGTTAGGTCGCAACCTGATCCAGAATTCCCTGAATCCCACAAGTCTGCCTGTCCCCCTGACGTCCAGCTGTCACCGTTTGAGCGTACTCGCCTGGCCATCTTCACAGGGAACTGTGGAAGAAGGCGGGGTCATCATGGCTTCCCAGTGCTACAGAGACTTTGCTTCCCAGAGCTATAGGGCCTGAGCTTCCAAGCGCTACACAGTCTGAGCTCCCCGGCGCTACAGAGTCTGAACTCCCCGGCGCTACAGAGTCTGAACTCAGCCTCCCGAGAGTCCCAATTATGTTGCCGGCCTCCACAACAGCCCTGCATACATCACCGACCAACGGCCCTGCCTTCGTCGC
>OMKP01023170.1:14143-32303 GCA_900302375.1 Bathygadus melanobranchus
CCTGGCCATCTTCACAGGGAACTGTGGAAGAAGGCGGGGTCATCATGGCTTCCCAGTGCTACAGAGACTTTGCTTCCCAGAGCTATAGGACCTGAGCTTCCAAGCGCTACACAGTCTGAGCTCCCCGGCGCTACAGAGTCTGAACTCCCCGGCGCTACAGAGTCTGAACTCCCCGGCGCTACAGAGTCTGATCTCCCCGGCGCTACAGAGTCTGATCTCCCCGGTGCTACAGAGTCTGAACTCAGCCTCCCGAGAGTCCCAATTATGTTGCCGGCCTCCACAACAGCCCTGCATACATCACCGACCAACGGCCCTGCCTTCGTCGCTGGTCTCATGAGGTATTCCGCAGGTCTCATCAGGGATCCCACCTACGTCACCGGTCTCTAGAGCGGTTCTGAGGTATTCCACTTATGCCGCAGGTCTCCTGAGGTACCCCCCGGTCTCCAGAGTGATTCCACTTACGTCACCGGCCTCCAGAGCGGTTCCAATTACACTGCCGGTCCCCGGTCATCTTCATGCCTGTCCTCCAGAGTGTCTAAGCATGTCTGGTCGTCCTCCTTTCTGTCCTCCAGAACGGTTCCGTCCACCTTGCCGTCCTCCCGAATGGTTCCGTCCATCTGCTCATCCTCCTGGCCGTCCTCACAAATGGTTTTGTAAGTCTGGACGTCCTCCTGGTTGTCCTCCAGAACGGCATGTCTGGCTGCCCCCAGGCCGTCCATCTGAGGTCTGCTGCTCCGTCCACTTGAGGTTTCCTGCTCCGACCCTGTCCAGCTCCCAGGTAATCTGTCTGAGATCTCCTGCTCCACCCCTGTTCAGCCCCAGGCCATCCGCCTGAGATAGGCCGCCTGAAGTCACCTGCTCTGTCACTGGCCAGCCACCAGGCCATCCGCCTGAAGTCACTTGGCTCTGTCCCTGGTCAGCCCTCAGCCACTTTTTTCTTAAAGATAGGTCTTTTGAGTAACCAGTTTCTGCCTCTGTCTGCGTTTGAGACAAACGTAATGAGACAAACAGGTGGATATCTCGAGAACCCATTGTTCCATTTTGACATTCGACCCCTCTAGGTCAGGGCGAGTAGAATTGAATGACCCCAAGCTAAACAATCGTAATTGCACCAGATGGTGATGAAGACCGTGTGTTCTGATTGAAGGCAATTGGCCTATTTCCAGCGAAACCCTCTCTTAGCTACTAAACATTGATTGTAAACACCATGCAGCTTCAAAATGGTGCCCATACACTGGATTATCTTTTTATGGTGGTTTTATGCAATCAAACACAACTTTGATGACAAAAACAAAAGGTAAGAAAATAGAAAGTTACATTTGTTCTTGATGGTTTTTGGGCGAGTTTTCTCTCATATGATATATAGTTTGTGTAGATAACATGACGTGAAGATCATTACTGCTGTACATGTGCACAGTTATGAAATACATAATGCTTGTTGTTACATGCTTGGTAGTTAGTTTTGGATTGGGATTATGTTTAATTTAGGCAACAATGGTCATGATAGACTAGATGTTGAGAATCTAGGGGTGTGTCACATGACTGCTTTCTCACATGTTTAAATGCCTTACAAAGTCTTTGCATTTGGGGGGAGGGAATTAATGTAGCAGTTTGCAGAAACATATAAGTATGTGAATGACATTTTCCATTGAATGATATTTCCAAGCAGGAGCCACAAAGCAGAGGGAGACCCCTTACCTTGCCCTGCAGTGGACCTTGGATCAACTTGGGGTATTTCTGTGTGGAGCTGTTGCCGTGGCCCAGCTTGCCGTAGTCCCCGTCACCCCAGCTAAACACCTCTCCCTCCGTGGTGAAGGCCAGCGTGTGGCCATCTGAGCCCTTGGAAGACGACACTTTCTTTATGGAACGATGGGGTTCAAAGGTCAACTTCTTGAGCGTGGACTGGTTGTTGGAGTCTCCCAAACCCAGGCGGCCGTAGCTTCCCTTTCCACAGGCTCGCACGGAGCCATCGGAAGCGATCACAAAGGTGCAGTACTGGCCTGCCTCGATCTGTGGAAATCAGAGGCCACAGCTTAGGGGGAGTTGCTGGGATCACATTGTTCAATTGAATCTTCAGGAGATGCATGTAGAGGACATGGTAAGAGGTAAATGTCTTTATGTACCACTATAGCAAGTATTACACTGTTATTTTGTTGTGATACAGGCACAAAGGTACAAAGCCAAAATACACACGCATACTTTTATTTTCTGAACAGATTCACATACCACCACCAAATTTGGTGGGCAGAGCAAGACCTCATTACTTTCATTCCAAACAGCTAAAAGGAGGCGTGGCTCATCACAAGAATCTGCCAAACCAACAATCAAAAAGGTTTGTCAAGGGTCCATGCTGAGTGTTGGGTGACATATTTTTGCCTACCCTTTTACAAGTAGTTTCAAAGGACTACTTCCAATATGGTTCTGTGTACCAAACCATTTGGCGCGTCAGGTTAGACTGGCTAATCGTCACTGCTTCACTTACTGTCTGTGCATCTGCAAAGCTGGGCGCCAACTTGGGCTGGAGGATCTTCTCCTGTGTACCCTCCACCAGTTGGTGGCTGCTGTTACTCCCCCACACGTACACCTCACAAGTCTCCGACACCAAGGGAGCCTCCCCTGTCTGTATGCTGTCCGGGCTGACACAGGTGCGGGAGTAGTCTGATGCCATTCTACATACCTGAGGAAACCAAAGACTGGATGAACACCAAAAAATGAACACCACACTGTTCAATGGTATAGTGTAGCATCTGAATCAATGGACGTTAAATTATCTATATTTCAATAACAGTTCTTGTAACATCTCTACAATATAAAATTTGAAATATTAACAGAGGATAAAATAGTACTTTCGTACCTTTAGTACCTAGATCGGAGATTTGTAAAGTTGAGGCTGAGTTTAAAGGTGCTATATGTAACATGACACAGAGCGTTTAAATTCACAATATTGGAGGCTTCCTCCTCCTCCCCAGACTCAAAGCTCACACAGGTTGCCAGGTGGAGGACACTGAATGAACACAAGCTCAAGCCGAGCGCAACATTATATGAGGGCGGCAGTAGCTCTGGAGTTAGAGCGGTTCCTGGTTCGAACCCTGGCTCCCCCTAGCTAAGTGTCGAGGTGTTCCTGAGCAAGACCCCTAACCCTAACTGCTCCCGACGAGCTGGTTGTTGCCTTGCATGGTTGACACCGCTGTCGGTGTATGAATGTGTGTATGAATGAGTGAATGTGAGTCAATGTAAAGCGCTGTATAAATGCAATCAATTTACCATTTGAGACGAGCGCAATTATTCTATTGTGACAATGAGGAGAAATGAAGGAGTCCTACACTGTAAGTTGATCAGCTGATGTACGTGGTGTACGTTGCAATTTAGCTCGACAGACATTTTTAGACATACACATAAATACATTCATACGTATATACGGTACACATATTTTTAGGTGGCATAGAATCTCAGTTGATCCAGTGCGTTTGCTTGATTCCATGGCTGCAGCACACTGTGTTTGTGTGCCAATTTCTTTCATATCTGGCAATGCGGGGTACTCAGAGAATAGTGAATCACACAGACCAAAATGTAAAAAGCATCATATTGGTATCAACAAGACTTCCCTAAACAGGATCATGAAACCAAGTGAGTGAAAGGTAATTTTTGGTTTGTTGCATAATGGTCCTTTCAGATTGTAATTACAACAAACTCAGGATCAGCTGGTTAAGTGGTGTATGGTATTATAAGGCCAATACTTGATTATCCCAGAACTACAAATTGGGGACTAATGCAAGGAGCTGGTATATTTAAAATGTCTCACTTCCTCAAAAAGGCAGAGCGAGGCCTCATACAGCGAGCATAGTCCATCAGTGGTGCGTATGGGTTCCCTCCACTGGCTTCGATCTGCAGAAGAGCCCTGCAGAAATTGGTTGAAAATTGGTTGATTTGATCATGTTCAATTTTGCTGCAAAACAAGATAAACATGTTTGTTCCCTCAAAAACAGTTATACAACTCCTTAGTGTCGAAGTCAATGAAGATATCTATGTGAATCTATGAAGAATGTGGATAACATTTTGTTCAATGACAGTGAGTCTGTTAGTCTGATGAGTTCTATTACTAAAATAAAAAGCTATTATTCCAACTCTAATAGTAACTAATGTTCAAATGTTATCAGGTTAGCCAAGTGCCTCATGAACACCTACCAGGGAACGTCTCATCTGCATCAGGATGTTCATGAAGCAGTCGTAGCCGATGAGACCCTCTTGGTTCTGCAGCACCGTGCTTTTTTCCATGGTACAGACCACCGCTGACGCAGCCAAGCCCATCTCGATCCACTCAAGCAGGTAACGCAGGGAGCCCCTCTGGGAGGCGAGGCCCAGCAGCAGCTCCGAGGCAAGCCGGCGTCCCAGGATATCTGCCCCGGAGTTTGGCATGGTCACCCCTTTGAGGAAGGAGGTAACCTGGGCCAAGCAGTCCAAGCCCATGGGGGGGATCTTGCTCTCGTTGGCCAGAGAGAGGGGGGGTAAGGAGCTCACCACGTCGATGGCGGTGTGGATGACGTTGTTACACAGGTTTACGTTGCCTCCCGGGTGTCCGCTAGGGTTAGGCGGAGGAGGCATCATCCAGCTCTGGCGCAGCAGGGCAAAGAGGAGGCTCAGGCCTGTGCGAACACCCATCTCGATCAGGGCATCGGTGCTGGAGCGCGGCCGCTCGCTGACCGTGTGCATGTCTGCTGAGCCGGAGCCGTTATCTGGAGAATGTTGCTGCTGCTTGACCTTGCCCTTGTCATGGTACTTGTTGGACAGTGCGTAAAAAATCCTTTGGAGCACCAGCAGACGCTTGCGCAGCGCTGCAGCAAACGGCGAGTCGGAGCACACCATCTTGGCGAGGGCCAGCTGGCTGCCGAGCAGCGCGTCCAGGTAGTGTTCCTGCTCATCGCTGGAGAGGGACTCGCGTTCAAAGTCTGGAAGCTGGGGGCCTTTCAGGCACAACACCTGCTGGGGCAGTAACACCACCTCTTTGTTTGCCAGCAGCTTGGAGTATAGCACAGAGACTCCCTCTCGCGTAGCTATGGACTCGCTGTCCTCTGTGATCCATGAGCTGTTCAGGTGCTCCAGCCATTTGAGTTTCACTGGGGGGATCATCAAAGCCATGGCATGTCACTCTGGACCCATGTGTCCTGGGGACAGAGGGTGGAGAACACACAGCTTTTCAGTTTAGTTAATCCCAGCTAATTGGCCATGATAATTCTGACTTTCTCTCCATTAAATGACACATCCCATCTTGATTTGCCTACACCCTGTTCCTTGAAGAGGAAGATCATTGAAATGGACAAAAGCGAAATATTTCAGGAGAAATACCCTCCATTTTTGGTTGCTGGCAACTGTCTCAAACCATGTTCTTCTTCAGTGGGAAGTATTCATTTTAATCTATTAAACTAAACTAAATTAAACCTAATACCTTATATTTTCAGTAAACAAGGCAGCTCAAAGTATTCAAATTCTGATCCAAGGCAATGTGATTTAAACTAAGCTATCGTTAGACTAATATTAGGCTTAGGATAATTCATGTGGATACAATTTCCTAAAATAATTCAACTGTTTCTGGAGATTATAACATAAGTTAATACAACACCAGAGAGCATTATTAGGTAGTTTAATTATGTAGCTTAACCGTATATTATGACAACCGCTTGACGAGCATTTGAACATACAGAAGTTAATGATCAATTTCAGGTGAATCTTTTGAAGGGGACACTGATGAAAGTCTACTCAAACTGAACATTACTAATTATATTTAATTAATTTAAATAGAAGTAAGAAAATGTGTGAGCAAGAGCCACTGTAATTTCAAAGAAAAGTAAATACAACTCAACATTGTTGCATACAATTTATGGGAAACAAATGTGTGCATTTAAGAGATTAGATTTGCCAATGCTGAATAACGGCAATTTATGATTATCAATGTTGAAAATATGATGATACTAACTCAAAAGCTATACAAGTAAGCAAATCTATGTAAATGTTTAGCCAAAGCCATATTTTAATGAGCAATATTTAGACTAGTCCGAATCCCAAGACACTGCCATGGTCAATTCAATCAATCAATCATTCATCATTGACTATCTATGACTCCATTGAAAATACATCCAATGTTTCTCTGTATACAGCTGTACAGTAAGTATGTTATGTCATATTGCGTGGAACATTTTGGGAACCTAGGCTTAGAGGATACTGCACAAATGTACTGATAGAAATAATAGAGAGGAAGTCAGAAAAGGCATAAGAACATATTTTCCACAAAGATAACATTAACATTATAACATTATTAGACACCTCCTCTTCTCTATGCAAGTACTGGAACAGAACAGTTTGACGTTCTGCATCGTAATGAGCCTTGTACATGGTTACATGCTCTGGTAATGTTGTTATTGAGCTGCAGTCAACTCTAGCTCACACGATACCGTTAATGTGTAGACAGACGACTGGCGACCAATCCAGTTTTGCTTGATCATTAGTTGTTGGCTAATGTTGGGTTTCTAAAGTTAGCTGGTTACTTAAGTGACACTTAACGCTTCACTGAAAACAGCATACTCCAATAGCAAACGTGCATTTCGCTGTCAGGTGATAGTATGCACAACACGTTTTCGTAAAGAAGGCAACAAGCAATGCACTCACTGACAAATCACTGACACCGTATTCTCAACGCTAGCTTTAGGCTATGTGTTAGAAAGTGAGGTCCAGGTGACCATACAGCAAAGGTCCACATTTGCTATGCATCCGTTATAGCACAATCCAGAAAGCTCTACAGCCATTGCTGATGCTGGCAGCAAAGTAAACAGAATACATTACATACATATTACCTGAACGTCAACTGTAAGCAACACTGGAACGACGTAGCGGGAGGCTATCACATGACCCTGTAGCTATTAACTAGCTCTCAAGCTATCGTTGAACTCACCTGTTAAAAAAGGCCCTGTCAGTAAGATGCTAGCCGGCTAACCATAGCATTAGCCTGTCTGCATCAGGTACCTTTGGTTAATGATAGCTAGCTAGCTGCAACTAGCCAGAATAAAAGCGTCCCTTACCAGAAACCGTAAAAGGGCCTCCTCTTATTGGCTTATTGCCTGAATGTCAACGTTACTACACTTCATTGCACATACTAAATTCATATTGACCGGTTTTGACAGCGTCATTACGAAGGTGGCCAGACGGGCTATATCCATATCCTCGCCCATTCCCTTCTGCACCTTCTACTGCAATGCATTCAGGCTGTGAAGTTTAGGCTGCCAGTCCCCCAACCCTTCCAGAGCCCCAGCCCCACTGCCGTGACGTAGTCATTTGCCCGTGGTGGAGACGTGCTCGTGCGCCGCTTGCGCCTAGGGTGAGAGAGGATCATGCACTGTAGCGTTACCCCGGTCTACTGCAATGCACCTTCCGTCTCTCTACTTCCTATGAGTTGTGTACGCCAGCAACAGTCCCTGGAGCGAGACGAATTAGAACATGACAAGAATAACAACAATGGCAAGGAGAAAAATATGGGGATTTTAACATTTGACAAAGCAATACCCGAAACATGTAACGGAGACGGATATACTTCTATCGAAAGTCCCTCCCTCTCTCGCCGCCAAAAACCCATGTAACTGAAAGTCCCGCCCTCTCTCTCGCAAACAACGCCAAATCGGAGCACCCCGTTGAAGGCGTTCCGTCGTGAAAGTAGTACGCTTCGGAATGAGGTTAACCTCGTCAATACAAAGGATGTCAAACGTGTAGTTGCCGCTAAAGGATGTCAAACGTGTATTTTCAGTTTGCAGAATTGACGAAGTTGACGAATTGGAAACAAGCAATTTATTTTACTGCTTTTGTTTGTGCTTCTTTCAAAGATAAACGGTTTATCGTGATGTTTATAACAGAATGCTCACCTTTTATTTAGGCTATCGTGCACTGCGTTATTTGAGTTCTTTCTTGACAACCTAGGCTAATGTTCCTAACCAAGAGTTCAGAACATAGACTGTGTGGTTCAAAACCCAGTAGAACAGTTTTCTGTTATCTTTGCATTGCAGACACAGCGTCAGGTCCGCCCTCCAGCACCTCAGAGCATTTCAGCCATCGTAACTAAAACACATTATTTGTTTTATCATAATGCAAATTAATTGTTTTATATTTGAAAAAATATGCATAGTTTACAACCTTCTTGTCAAAAAATGCCACAATGGCTAAAAAAAACCCGTAGACAACAACAGTTAACAGTTAAGCCTGCACTATGTAACTTTTCTACTGGAGCTATTTACTCCAATCAAAAATATCTGAACTAGAAAGCTTATCAAGAATAAAACGCGCCCACCCACGAGTCAATAAACTCAAGTCACTAGGTTGCCAATGGGAAAACGTACATAGGCCTAGCGCCTAGTGAATTATTTTAGTCATTTTGTGTTGTAAAAGTAAACCCATAACCATAGCATATATCATGGTGCAAATATATATATATATATATGCATGATCTTCTAAAAGTAGGCCTACAAATCCTTCAAATGTGTACTCATTGGTCATGTATTACGTGATTTACACTCACAACTAATGTGCTTATTTAGTCCTTGGATCTAGTCAGTTTGTACTGTGCCTCCCAAATATTAATATGCTCCCTATAAAAATAGCACCGAGGACCTCCAGATGGTGTGGGACTGAGCTCTGAGGTGTGGATTTCAGGAAGTGCAGCTCTGGTTGGGAGTCTCCTGATCTACTTCCAGGTCGAAGCAACTGCTCAGTTTTATTCTTTACAATGAAATAAACCTATTCTGCGTCATGTCATGAATCTCATTTCAACGTGCCCCCACAAACAGAGTACAGCCCCTACACCTGCCGGTACATACTGTTATAAATAACCCAGCTGTGTACTAATCTGTATCTGTGCAGTAGCATTATCTCTGCTGCCCGCTCTCGGTGAAGTCCAGGTTGATTCCAGAGAGGAGCTCTCCTCCACACGGCCGGTTCAGCAGTTCCTTCAACGCTTCGTTCACGTCGTTGTTGAAGACGCTGGAGAAGCTGCAGTTGGGATGACCTCCCGCGCTGCCCCCGCTGCCCCCCCCACCACCCGGGGGAAACGACCCCACCACCTCCTGCACCCACTTCAGCTCGTTGCTGAGTTCGTGGCGTAGCGCCTCGAAGTGGCCGTGGCGCTCCCGGTAACGGTTGCCGACGGCGGCGAGGCCGGCGTCGACGGCACGCATGTCGTCCTGCAGGCTCCTCTTCATGGCCTCCACCTTGCGGAACTCGTAGCGGATCTGGGAGAGCTCGTGGCGCACGCCCTCGCTCTCCTCCTTGTACCAGGCCTCCTTGTCGTTGTACACGGACACCATGGTGTCGATGTCCCCCTGCAAGGAGTCGTGCGCGGCCGCCAGTCTGGCGAAGGAGCCCTCCATTTGGCCGATGTCCTCCACCACCTGGGCAAAGCGCTCGAAGTTGACGTAGGTGTTGTTGGGCGGCATGCTGGAGTGGGACTTGATGGTGTACTCCCTGAGGCGCTTGGTCTTCAGCTGCCGCCGCTGGCGTCGCTTGGTCTCCGGGGCTTTGCTTTCCTCCTTGTGCTCGTTGGACTCAAATAGAAAAAACAAAAAAAACGGATGAATCACATCAGTAAGCTTTGAAATATAGAGAGAACACATGATAGTCAATTACAGCCATAATGGAGCGGGGGAGAACCACTGTCCCATATACAGTATATCAGTGGGTGACCGCAAACAAGGTTCATTAGCCGATAGCCCTGTGTGCTTCGGTTAATATTAACATGAATATAATATTATCCAACTTGAAGAATAACAAATGCTATAGCACATTGATCTCTTATATTATCTGTGAGTTGGAATCACGAAATGAACATTAGCAATAGTGGGTTAAGGGACAGTGAGTCAGATATACAGCCACATAAACATGATGACATACACGTTGACATTGAGTTTCTCCAATACCTTTATCCACTGATGATTAAGAGCGTCTTGTATCGTTAGCCTTTTTCTGTAAGAAGCGTAAATAATCAAATTAACATTCCAATACTTAACTTTGATCGTTATAGCATTCAAAAAAATTCTAAAAAACGCACACACTGTGTATTATACAGAGACATTGCGTATCGTATAGTGTCCCCAAGAACGTGTTTCAATGTTTACGTTCAAGTTCTTACATTTTATCTCTCTCCAGCAGTTGCCTGATGAATCTCTTCGCTAGCTCACTGGTGTGGCAGAAGAACTCTTCATCAAACTCATAATTTATGGCCGAAATGTTTCCAAGCGTGTCCTGTTTGGTTTCTCCCAGGAACGGCGAAGCACCACTCAGTCTAAAACAAAACCAATCCGAGCAGCTCGAGTCAATGACCTCATTTTAAATACACACAGTATAGAAGTATTTCATCAATTGATATTTTGTTTAGGCTTACAGGATGTAGGTGATGACCCCTACACTCCACATGTCTGCTTCTAACCCCAGTGGCTCGTAGTTGACAATCTCTGGTGCTGGCAGATAGAACATGCGCACACACAAAAACACTAGTAAGTGACATCATCAAATCATGTCAAAACGATATGATAGCCAAGTAAGACAAGTAACATTGAAAACTGTGGGGTCGTCTTACCCACAAACTCAGGAGTTCCAAAGATGTTTTTGAATTCAACCCCTGCTTCAATCTTGTGGGCAAGACCAAAATCAATGAGCTTGATTCTAGGCAATGGCACGTTCTTGTCTAGAAGCATTATGTTCTCTGGCTGCAGAGCAGAGGGGAAGTGGGTGATCACCCACAGCGTTAGGAGAACTGCATCACTGCACTACTACATGCTTGTGAATCGTTTAGTATTATAGTGCTCGCCCTTCTTTTGACAATGGCACAAGCATTTCTTTGAAGTTGTGGCACTAGAATATAAATCATACTTATTGTCCCTACACTACACGAGTTGTTAGGCCAGGCAAGGCTAGAATAATGCACAGTGGTAAAATAATATTGTAAATTATTTCATAACACACAAAATGAAATCATTAATCAATAATTAATTATTTTCATACTGTTTATATTATATGCTCTCTTAAATCTCTCTCTCTCGCTCTCTCTCTCTCCACCAACCACCTTTATATAATCCATTGAACCCCTTTACCTTTGAGACTCCACAGGATGGTTCATTTTAAACATAAGTCATCATATCTAATTTTTACAAAAACAGCACAATGAAGCCATTAGAGTACTGTGCAGTAGCAGCAGGGTAAACTAAAGTTAAAGTTAGCTGCTCCACCTAGTGGTCACATTGTATACGTGTGGTCTACAAAGTGTCATGAAAATGCTATTGTTGTTTCAGAGGCAATTTTAAATCGTGGATAATACATCTAATATATATTACACAATAAATATTATAGTTTACAATCAATTTCCAAGTGCATTTAGTTTACATTTGTATTCACAACTGGGAGAAAGAGACCGGGTTACATTTCAAAGTAAATCTAGCCTTATGCTCAACAACCTCTCATTTCAACTACTGGTCTCGTGGCCACGCAGAGCCAGAAGCCATGCAGGACAAATGATAAACAACCCACCTTGAGATCAAAGTGGGCTATATTTCTGGAGTGGAGGTAGTTGACCCCTTCCAGGATCTGCTTAATGAACTGGGTGGCCTCCTCCTCACTCAGAGACTCCTTCTGGGCCAGGAAGTCAAACAGCTCCCCTCCAGACACCCTGCAGCCACAAACACACATGTCCACTGTCTGACACCTCTGTGATAACGTCACAAGCACTCCAGAAGCTACTGCTAAACTCTCAATGAACACGCATTAAGGTGCTGTAGGTACGATTATTTGAATGTAATTTGTTAGAAATGGCTTAGCCATCTGTCAGCTATTAGTGAGTGAAATGCCCTGTTTGACTCTCGGGTTAACTGTGCCTGCCTCTGTAAGAGCCAATTCAGATTAAAGGCCACTCCCGGCTCATTTCTGAGCCATCAATCACATGCAGGTGCGTGAAATGCAACACTTCTCAATGGTGGGAGGGAGGGAGCAGGTAGGGAGGGAGCAGGGAGGGAGGGGACATGTTTTTGGTTTGTTTAGTTTCAAAATCTTGCTCTCTCCCGCACTTTCCTGCTCCCCCTTTCTCTCTCTCTTTACAACTCTCGAATCTTACCTACAGCACCTTTAATTAACATCGAGCGATAACTATGCTGTTATTCAAAACGGACAGAAATGGAAAACAGCATATTCCTAGCCTGTATGTGACCTTTCTTGGCAGCACTCACAGTTCCAGGATGAGGACGACATCGGTGCGGTTCTCATAGACGTCGTGCAGCGTGACAATGTTGGGGTGCTGGGTCTGCTGCAGGATGTTCACCTCCCTGTCAATCTCTTCCCGCCGCACCCCCCGCAGGCTCGCCACACTCTGCCGCTTCTTCATGAATTTGGCAGCAAACTCGAGGCCCGTGCTTTTCTCCCGGCATTGCTTCACGATTGCAAACTGCCCGCTGTAAAACACGCCACAAATGTAGGAGTAGAACGACGAATCTGACAAACGGATCCAACAACAACTCTATTGAAAGTCATATAAGATGTAGCATTGCAGATAATGAATTGTCATTGATAGATAATAGCTATTGCATCTGTTGTGTAGCGCTACTACTGTGTAGTGCATACTGCAATGATGTGGTCTGATGTTGTCACGTTGCACCAGTGGAACACTGGTCTATACATAGCGAGTTGCTTCATTCCTATTCAACATGTGATAAGCATGATGACTTTGCCAACATGACAGACTTACTGCAACACTTTATGCAAACAACCGGGTGTTACATAATCGAAACAGATGTCATTGTTTGTCATTGCCAATTTAGGTATGCCAATGAAAGCGTACAGGTTTTAGTCTCAAAGCAAAGCTAAACACCCCACTTCCTCATTCATGGTTGGTCTGCAAGTCGAAACAGCACGGGCTAAAAATATCCAAGTCCTTTAAAAAGCAATGTGACACTGTTCTGACAGTTGTCTTCATCTGACAAAACACGGCACCAGTGGTGTGTGTATTGCTCTGCAGAAAAGAAATCGGACAGGATAGGAATCCATTACATCCATCATTGTTTTCTGCCACTACTTCAAAATATAGAAAATAATGCAATATGCACTAGAGAAAATAATATGCATATACAACTCTCCATTGAGCTGTGCTGAGTTCATATGAATTATAAACGCTTCAGTAGTTCGCCAGCTATAGCTTGTCAGCAGTCTGCTAAGCTGATTTCTAGCTATATTCGGCATTTGTGTTATTTGACACAAATGTTCCTGTTCAATTTGAAGACTTTGTCCTTAACCTTATGGTAACTTTTAATTTGAAAAAAACATAGGCCTATATTGTCAACATAAAACATTTTTGAATGAAGATTTGGATTCATCAAAACAATAATAAGGAATTAAGGTGCGATGTGTATTGGACGATGTATAACTGTGAAGAACCACATCTTAAAATATTGCAAACAGGCCAGTTGCCATTAGAATGGTTTAGAAAAAACACAAGCTATAAAAATAATACAACAAATTGATGATTCAGTTTTAGAAATCATCTGCTCTTAAGGAGTTGATTATCAACTCTGTCTAATGGGTTTGCATTTCTATGGTCTCCAGCAGCTTCATTTTGTCAAGTTAGGCAATGACAATATGTATGTCTACGAAACCGTATTAAATTGCTTAATGTATATCTTAATGTTGCCTATGTTAAATTAAGTAAACTGGCAATTGTGTATTACCATCAAATAACTTCACATAGAAGAAACATGGACGCATATTAAAAAATGCAGTCCATATTATTAATACTACTATCGCCTATGTAGGTCGTTTCGCAGGTTCAACATTTTGATTTTAATGACAATGAGAAATCTTACCTTCCCAACTCTTCACCAATATCATAGAAGTCCTCCACTCTCTGTTGCTTGAAGACGGCCATTCCTGCGGTCTGTAGGGATTTAGGATGCTGTTTCACTCCTCATTGTGTGTACAGTGAAACTGGTCTGGCAGTTCTGTTGCGTTAAATGTCACGGAAGCCTAATCTTTGACATCTCACAGTGGGTTCACACACACACGCACACACACGAACACGCACACACGCGCGCGCGCGCACACACACACGCACACACACAACTTCAAGTCGTGTGAAACGCTAACAGAGCAGTGCAAACGTGGATACTAGGCATAGTAACGGTCTTAAGCAATTGTACAGACAAACTTACGGTGACGCCGGGCTAGTCCTCATCGGATCAAAGATAACCGCTGTGACGCTCGTGTTGGGATACTGCGCGCGCACTATGAGGGTTCTCCAATTTCCAGTGCGCGCTCTCGTGCCACCTGTTGTGCTGCGCGTGAAACTGTCCAGTCGGTGCTTTGCCAGTGATGTTGTATTCATTAACCGAAAACAGCGTTTACCAAACAGAATTGCATTACAATATGCATTCCAGATTGTGGTGTGTGTGTGTGTGTGTGTGTGTGTGTGTGTGTGTGTGTGTGTGTGTGTGTGTGAAATGGGATGGGCTGCACTGGTGGGCTTATGCACATTTACACCAACAACCCCACACCCACTATTTGGCCAATAGGTGGTTTGTTTAAAACTTACCTTTAACACCCATTTTATAATGACTTTGTAATAATAGATCGTACATCTCTCCATAGATGTACCTAACTGCCTTATCTTCTTATGTAATTTCTTTTGACCGGCAGCCATCTACTTCAAATCCTGTATGATTGTCATTCAATGTATTTTGGCATTAAAATCATCCGTGTCACTGTTCACCTTCCACTGGGAACGAGGAAGAGCAATAGTAAAATGAGCCTGCTGTCCACATGAAGTGGCAGTCATACCACATGCGGATATATTTACACACAATGCCACTGTTCCAAACGAACGGAAATAGTCAAATGAGGCCCCTGTTCCGTCCACAAAGAGATAAAGTGCATGACAGCAGCCGCAGGGCAGGGAGATGTGTGCCCTGCTCCGGAGTCTCAAAACGCCCAGGGGAACCAGGGAGGATGGAGAGGAGTCTGGGAGCTGATGGGCAGACAGAGGACTCGGAGGGAGGCCTGAGGGAGCTGGTCCTGCGATGGTTCACAGAGACCCAAAACCTCATGCTGCACAACGGCAACTTCCCGCCATGGTTCAGGGGCTTCACGGCCAGAAAGTAAGTAACGAGGATATTGTCCTCAACGAGGACATTCATTTTCACAGACAATTACATGTTTAAAGGTTTGTTTACATGTAAGGGTTAGGTGGGGTGATGCGGACCAGCTGAGTGATTTTTAAAAGCCTATTTCTATGTACTACTGTGAGCAACAAGGACTGGGTGGAACAAGGTTTAGGGTTAGGGCAGGTTTAGTTATGGGTGAGTGTCTGCTTAGGACATTAAATACACCAAACATGGACATGATCAAATGATGAAATTATGACATTGGTGTTGCTTTTGGTTTTCAAAAAGCTATATCATTCTTAAAATGTGGAGTGATTATGTGTATTTGTTGATAGTTGACATAGCAAGAGAAGTGTACATAGCCTCTTCGAGTGTGTGTGAGAGAGCGAGAGAGAGAGATAATGACAGAGAGGTATAGAGCACGGCAGGGTTATTTTTAAATGACAATTTGCCTGTGAACTTATTTCATCTGTTCTGTCCACCTCTCTCTCTCAGGGACGCTGAAGATCTGTTGAGAGATAAGACCATGGGCTGTTTTCTCATTCGCCTCAGTGATAAAGTCCTTGGGTACATCCTCTCCTACAAGTATGTCCTATTAATACCATGTTGCCCTAATTAATGAACAACCTGCCCTGCAGATTATATAAAAAACAAACTAAGTAGGCCCACAATTTCATAATGCAGCCCTGTGGCACAAAAAACACAGCTTTCTGAAAAGGTTATAATTGAGACAATTCATACCAAATGTATAATACAATCGTTTCTGCTATATATTTAACCTTATATTTATATTTAAAACCATCAACCATCTTGTGACGTTACCTTTACTGCCTCTTTGAAAAATCCCACAGGGGACAGCATAGATGCCGTCATTTTGTGATCAACCAGAATGACACTGGACTGTTTGTTCTGGAAGGAGACCATCGTTCCCACCACAGCCTCACAGAGCTGATAGCACACTACAAATCCAGTCCCATCCAGCCCTATGGAGAATATCTCACCTTGTGTTGTAGTGAGGTAAAGCTGCAGCTAGACCAGCAACAGAGACTGCTGGCTGCTCATACATAAAGTCATATTAAACAGCCAACCGTACCTCGTTAAGAACAAATTGATGATTGATTTATGTCACACCATGATTGTGTGTGTGATGTAAAAGTGGTGTGTTTGTGACAATAATGTTCTGGTTTTCCTTATGGCAGAGCAACCCCAGTGACCTGTATGATGTGGTGAGATTTAAGACCCAGGAGATGTCGGGGGTGAGTGTGCAAGTGCTGAAGACTTTATGGGATCAGATGAGTGACGAAAGACCTAGCCAAAACAATGTCGGGAAGATTACCCAGAAGCCTCAACAGCTAAATATTCTTCCCGATGTGCAACCACCGACACTGCCTCCTAAAACAAAAAGCAGGAAACTGACTGGTACAGTCAGTTTGATGTCAGTTGACCCTGTGGCCCATTCACAGGTAACATTCTAGATGCCTTCGTCTGATATCAAACTTCTGATATCGTCTGATATCAAATATAAGATATGAATATGTGTATTGTGTATTGTGTAGCGTATTGTGTATTGCATGCAAAAGAATAGGTACAGCAGTGTTTTTGTATCAAATAATGGATGACCAAAAATACATTTTCCTAATCTTCTCCACTCCCAATCTCCCTACATTTCAGTCAGCACCACCACTTCCAAAGAGAGGCTCACCCCTGAGCCACTCCCTGAGCCAAAGGTTGACGTCCTCCAACTACAGCCAAATCAAACCCACGGCCATGGACCAAAACAGAGAGGAAACTACAGCCTCAAACTACAGCCTAATCAAACCCACGGCCATGGACCAAAACAGAGAGGAAACTACAGCCTCAAACTACAGCCTAATCAAACCCACTGCCATGGACCAAAACAGAGAGGAAAGAGCCAGGGCAACAATGCCACTGCAGCCATCAGAAGTGCATGATGGGATGGGGTCAAAGAGAGGCGAAAACCCCTTATCAACTGATAGACTGGACAGCAATACGGGCATAGAAGCCCCAGTTTTAACGCTGCTGACGTCCAAATCCCCCGTACCACTGAAGAAGGTCACCTGCCACACTTACTCCTTCCATAATCCACGGGATGCCATGAAACAGCACAGCAAGATGGTCCACCAGACGGACTACCACGACGTCCTCAAATCCAACCCACTTTACGAGGCCTGTGAAGGGTTTGAGGAAACTCTGGCACGGCACAAAGACAACCTGTACGCTGAAGTTCCAGAAGGACATAGCCCTCTCGTCCATTGTTCTAATGATAACCCTTATGAGCAAATTGAAGCAAGTCCCGGTATCCAGGGAAACCATTATGTATCACTGGAAGATATAAAGAGTTCAAAGAACTCAAAGCCCACCATGGGTAAAACGGTGTGTATGGAAAGATGAGTGGTTCTTGGATAGTAGCGTTTTATATTGTATTCTTTTTTATTCTTTTTTTTAACCACAGTTTCCATTTTTTGAATTTCAGAATATCAAGTGGCCAAAATTCCTCCCTGAAAACAAGAAGAAATGAAAGACAAAAATGTACTTTTTTTTCTTATTTTCTTAAATGAACTATTTCAAGCAAATAACCCTATACTCTTTCATCCTTTTTTGTCAAAGAAACTCACAAACGTATTTTATATGTTTACGCTGATGTTTATCTTAGAAAACCAACGTTGGTACAATGGAAAATCTTTAAAAAACCTTTTTAGATGGAAATAAATCAAACAATGACACTACCCCTTCTTTGTTCATCAAAAATCACCAACGTATGCTGATGTCTAGAAGTGATCTGGATGGGGATGTGTTTGCTTGGTCATAACATTTCTCTTTTCCATGTTTTATATGTGGAAATAATTCTGCAAGGCACTGACATTTATTTTCTGCTGGGGTTGTGAGATTGTGATGCCTAATGCAGCTTGACAATGCAGGGTTGAGGTCCTCTTGGATGTAGCTATGTATTAAGTTCAATGAAATCACATATAACA
>OMKP01023171.1:0-11261 GCA_900302375.1 Bathygadus melanobranchus
GAGCAGTGAAGTGTTGGATGATTTGTGGCCAGCAGGCCTTATACACATTTAAGTGGTTTGCATTACTAATGATTACATTACTGTCACAAAAATAAAGTATGAATATGTATTAATACAAAATAAATCACCATTGACTGAAATGCCAAAATAAATGACCAAATACGAAAATAATTGAGAATTGTGTCGAACAATATTGCCAGGTGACATCAATTGCCACTAATTGGAGCCACTCAGGATTGCAATTAATTGAGATTTTGCTGCCCACGGTTTTTTTGTATATTATGTTTGTGAGTGTCTAGTGTGAGGCCTTTGGATGGATGAGGTGTTTGTCAGTAAAATGTGACATGTGGATGATGCATACCTCTCTCTCTCCCCCTCTCTCTCTCTCAGGCATCGTGTCGCTGATTTCCTTAGTGATCCTCTCCTACGACCGCTACAGCACGCTCACCGTGTGCAACAAGCGCGTGCCAGACTACCGCAAGCCCCTGCTTGCGGTGGGGGGGTCGTGGTTCTACTCCCTCCTATGGACGGTGCCCCCCCTGCTGGGCTGGAGCAGCTACGGCATAGAGGGCGCAGGGACCAGCTGCTCCGTGTCGTGGAAGGTCCGGACAGCCCAGTCACACGCCTACATCATCTGTCTGTTCATATTCTGCCTGGGCCTGCCCATGCTGGTCATGGTCTATTGTTACTGCCGGCTGCTTTGTGCTGTCAAACAGGTACGTAGGCTGGGGAACGGGCCCGTTATGAACCAGGTGTTCATTATTTGTGTCAGAGAGGGGAGGGGAGTTGGAGGGGGGGTCTGTGTGAGGGCATGGGCAACAGGTGGGTCAGAGAGGATCTTCTCAGAGGTGTTGCTGCTGTGATGTTATTTGGATGTGGTACAGAGAATTCACTGCTAATGGTTGGTTGGACAGTTGGTTATGCAGGGTTTGGAAGTGCAGGCTGTATTAATACAGTATAGCCTATTGACACATTTTGAATTCATTAACTTGATTGTTTTAACGAAAGGATGACGTACCTGTTTGAGGGACACATAGAGAGAATCCATCCTGGACCGTAGATCTAGTTGGCTTGCTATGAAAGTGACCACCTGCACAGGGTCACTGGAATGCTAATCTCGGATCCAGAGGTTCGAGGACACAGGGGGAGACGGCGGGGGAGACGCAGGGGGAGATGCAGGGGGAGACGACACAGTGCTGGAGTTTAGAGTGTAGGCCCACAATTCCTTAAGGCACGATGAATAAACTGACCGTGAGATCACTAATGGAACGTAGCCGTTGTGTTGGGACCTTAGTGTGTTTCAGATGCCATACAGTCATATGAGTCCTGTAATCGGTGCCCACCACCGGGGCAGTAGGTCTCATTGCTCTTCGGTCCTGTCCCTGACCAGGACGGGACTGAGCGCTTGGACTTGGTCCCCGGGCGCCGCACTGATGGCTGCCCACTGCTCCTGGCTTCCCCTGGGGGAGGACGGCCAGGATGGGAAAATGCAGAGGATACATTCCACCGGCGACCACTTAAATGCATGTGTGTGTGTATGTGTGTATGTGTCGCCGCTCACAGCATGTATTGAGGTGTGTACTTCTGTGTGGCTAATAAAAGGACCAATGTCCTGATTTGATTTGATTTGATGTATGTTTTACATAGTAGTCATTTTAAAAATATCTACAGACATGTAGTTTTTGACATATAACGTTTGTTGTGGGTCTGCCGGTAAGGTTGTTCCCAGTTGAGACCCGCCCCCAGAAACATGATTGGTCAAGACTAATTTGAAGTGAAACATTGGGCCATGTGGATTGATCAGTGACCGCATGTGTCGCACAGGTGGGTAAGATCCGCAGGAACGCGACACGACGGAGGGAGTACCACATCCTGTTCATGGTGCTGACCACGGTGGCGTGCTACCTGGTGTGCTGGATGCCCTACGGCGTGGTGGCCATGGTGGCCACCTTCGGCCCGCCCGACATCATCAGCCCCGTGGCCAGCGTGGTGCCCTCGCTGCTGGCCAAGAGCAGCACGGTCATCAACCCCCTCATCTACATACTGATGAACAAACAGGTGAGGACACGTGTGTGTGTATATATAGAGAGAGAGAGATACCCCAAGACAAACAGGTGAGGACACGTGTGTGTGTGTATATAGAGAGAGAGAGATACCCCAAGACAAACAGGTGAGGACACGTGTGTGTGTATATATAGAGAGAGAGATACCCCAAGACAAACAGGTGAGGACACGTGTGTGTGTATATATAGAGAGAGAGATACCCCAAGACAAACAGGTGAGGACACGTGTGTGTGTATATATATATAGAGAGAGAGATACCCCAAGACAAACAGTTCTACATTTACAACAAGTTTATTTGAATGGTAAAAAACAAAAGAAAGCTGAAATCATTTAAACAGTCGATTATTGAAATATTCATTCAAGTTTAACAAAAGGGGCTTCAGTGACGGGTCATGATGTACTTTTGAGAGGCTGATCCCCGTTGTGTCGGAGTGCTGCTCTCCTCCTGAAGCAGTTAGCAGGAGGGTTGAATCAGCACATCCTAAATGTTACACAAGACATAGCGAAGGCAGATTTACAGATGAGCGTCTTCTTTGAGCCGACGATCCAGGAGAGTGGAAGAATGAGAACAAACGAGATCACCCTTGGAGTGACCTCCAAACTAGAACAATGCTTATCCAAGAGCTTTCAAACAGAGAGCCTGGTTGGCAGGTATAGAGGCACGGTGTACCTTGTTCAATACTGAGAGCAAAATCAACATCTTACAGAGGCTTCCGTCTCAAGTATTTACTTATCTTAATCAATTCAAATTCAAATCCGGCCACATGCCAACAAGAAGCTCTAGCACCATGAGAAGTGGCCGGCACCTTCCATCAGCGTAACACGGGAGCATCATTAAAGATATTACATTTGGCACATTTTTAGGAATGCATTGTGTTTGCTGCAGGGCACTACGTTAATGAGCTTCCAGGGCATCGTTAACAGCTGCAAGGCAACCACCTCATCCACACATGCACCGGTAATGGAAACACACACACAGACTTTCAGTCTTCACTCAGATTTACATGCTCTGTGCATCGGAACGTAATAGGCCTGAAGCTAATTGGAATCCTAAATTAGAAATGGATTTATGTACAATATATTCAAAATGTAATTTGTTGCCGTGTGAAACTTTTCACAGATTTGAAATAAATGAAAAAGGAAAAGCTGGGGCAAAAAATGTAAAATCAAAGTCTCCTCGACTCATATAATCATATAAATATTGCATTACCACAAGCTTAAAGAAACCCAGCTCCTTTGAACAGATGCGTCCTGTGGACATCAGTAAACCAGCGGACAGAACAATGCTAGGCACCATGATTGCCAACAATCAAAGACATCAATCTTTTTTCTTTTTTTATAAAACCTTTTTACCAGGCTCACCTGGACACAAGTTAAAAAACAAAAGACATTTGATCTACCACACACACGGCACACGGCCACGTATCTTCAGTAGAGAATGCACTGAGACTCATCGGGGCGGCAGGTGAGATTTCCTGCCCACAAAACGTACACCGTCGCCATGACATTTACAAACTGTTTACACTCGATGCGACGGCTAGCCGCCGCTCAGCCGGCATCTGTGGAGTCAGCGGCTTAAAGGCGGTGTGGCGTCCGTGGCGCGTACGCACACACGGCTAAACCCTGACCGAGCAATCGAGCCGGGGGGGCTTCACACAGAAGGAAGAGAATCTCTAGCGACGCGGACGGGTTTATGAGAACGCACCGCGTGAGACAGCTGACAGGGAGCGGCCTTGAAGGACACAACGCACAATAGCTGAATCCTTTCAGCGGATCACGTATTGACGCACGCTCTCTCTAGTTGATTAGACAAAGGGGTTATAGTTCAATGGTAGCACATTCAATGGTAAGAAACAAACTTTTCCTCTAGTTGTGTGGTACAGTGCTTAGCGCTGGTCTTGACAGGAGCTCGTACAGTATCATACATGTCTACAGCCTGTTCTACAGGGAGGTGTTCTTTGGATTCGCTCCCATTTGGATTTGATTTAGATGTTGTCCTTCAAGTGCTGGGAGTGACAATCTGGTTGCCAGTTGGCGTGCGTTGGTGGGCGTGTGTGTGTGTGCATGTGTTGTCATGCATGGGATAAAAACGTGGGTGTGTATTAAAACACCGTAATATTAATAATAACAATAACAATACCAAGAAGAAAACCCCTGATATTTGACGCCAAAAAATCAAATGTTTTTCTGGCTTGACGGGAAATTTTGAGTAAAGTCAAAATACAAAACGTTACTGTATTGTGTGTCAAATGTACGTCCACCATGTTAAATAATAATACTGATGTCTGCTGTACAGGACATGAACCGAGGACCGAAGCATCCATAGCTTAATGTAGCTGTGTGACTTTACACTGTAGCTGTAAGACAGCCACAACCTTTGTAGACCAGTAGAAAAAAAGAAATCACATTATTACAGTGATTTTTTTTGTGTTGTGCCGACCGACAGTAAGTTTACAACACTCAAAACACACCCAGATAAGGACTATCTAAACATTGATCTATTGCTACCCTCGTCAGCTCCACTGCTAACATGGCTCAGCTAAAGCAGGAAGTCCACCCCTGACACGTCAGGCTCTGGAGGCGGAGATGACGTCTTCTCACAATGCCCCAAGTTGATCCCACCTTTAAAGGTTATGGCTTAGTGTTCTTTGTGGGTCTGATTTGCAGAATATATATTTTTATTCTTACCCCCTCCATCGCCTGCACACCCCTTATCTCCTAGGGCGTTATTGCACTTCTCCCCCTAGTCAGCCAAAACGGGGGGCAGGGGTATGTGTGCATGTATGTGTGTGCGTGCGTGTACGTGTGTGTGCACGTGTGTGTGTGCAGAAGCATTATTGTGGTCTGCGTCGGACATGGAAGCAGAGATCAGACTTCACAGTTGACGGAGCTGAGGCCAGGCAGCGTGACCCGGCCTTTCCTCTTGAGGTCGCTCTTGGGTCCCGTGTTGAGCCGCTGGATCAGGCTTTTCTCGAACAGCAGGGGGTGGTAGGCACCCAGGGTGCACGCCGAGTCGTAGTAGCGCTCGTGGTAGTGGCACAGGTCCGTCTGCCGCATGGACGGGATGTACTCGTACACGTGCACCTGCTCGCACAGCGCCATCATCAGGAGGATTCCTGCAATTCCAACATGCAAAGGTTACACATGTATAGAAGACATTGAAGTGGTCATGGCCCACTTGTGACGAACAACACACATTGAATCTTTATGAAGGCCCGGATGGTTTGTGTGTGTTTGTGTACTTGCCATACTTGACTGTATAGACTGGAGGATGAACAACGCACTATTGCGTAAGGCATATATACATATAAACATGACAAAATCCTGACTTGCCTTCGAGCAAAACGTCAATCACACGTCAACAACAGAGCGTGAGAGTTCTGTGAGACACGACTGGGAGTGTCTTGGGAAGAACACGTTTCTATAACTGCTCAGATGAAATCCCCATGCCCTTCCGTTCAACCCTCGCTCTCGTCTCTTCTGGTCTCCGGACCAGCCAGAATCATTTAGCAGCATGCCTCCTGTCTCGGGTCAATTACGTCTCGGAAGCCTTTTACATATTGTGTCTTCCTGAGACCAGCAACCTGCCAATCATTACGATACGTACGACCTACACGAACTCCACTGGCGATGCCCTTCAGTCAGCACAACGTCAACCTCTGCTTTTTAAAAAGGAATCAATAAAATGCAGCTTCAGCAGAGCTTAACTATTTTTCACCTTGAGGTTTTCCTCGCCGCGTATCTAGAACATAGAGCATCAACTCCCTATGTGTATCTAGAACATAGAGCATCAACTCCCTATGTGTATCTAGAACATAGAGCATCAACTCCCTATGTGTATCTAGAACATAGAGCATCAACTCCCTATGTGTATCTAGAACATAGAGCATCAACTCCCTATGTGTATCTAGAACATAGAGCATCAACTCCCTATGTGTATCTAGAACATAGAGCATCAACTCCCTGCATGTATCTAGAACATAGAGCATCATCTCCCTCCATGTATCTAGAACATAGAGCATCAACTCCCTCTGTGTATCTAGAACACAGAGCATCAACTCCCTCCGTCTATCTAGAACGTAGAACCGGAGTGCTAGGTCACGCAGGGTTAATGGACAGCTGTCACGGTGTCCAACATGTTCGCTGGCCTTTGAGGATACAAGCAGAGTTGGAAAACCACCTAGAGCACACAGAGGCCGGGGCCATTAAGTGGACCGTTTCCTATCTCCGAGCAGCACTTCCTGCCTGACATTGAGGACATTGTAATGCCCTGGGGGAGGGAAGAGTTTTCTACCTGAGGAAATTTTGAAGAGATGAGTGAGAGATGAGTGATTTAGCTCTCCCCTGGAGTGATGGGAAGGGGTCATTTTGACTCCCAGTTGGGCGGAATGCTGTTTTCAAACCTCTGAGATGAGTGTTGAGTCACATGCATGGTGCTGCAAATCAACGCCAGCGTCAAGCATTATGCGTGTGAAGTCACGTCTCTTCTCCCCCCCCACACCCCTCACAGTTCTACCGGTGTTTCCTGATCTTGTTCCACTGCCACGGTGGAGCAGAGGAGGAGAGGCTGACCTCCCTGCCATCCAAGACCACCACGGTCCAGATGAACCGCAGGGTGTACAGCAACGCTGTGGCCTGCACTGGCCAGCTCTCCTCCGGCACCCCCAGGATGTATAGCAGCACCCCATGCACGGAGCGGATCAAGCCACCGGTGACCACCTCATGCGAGGCGGGGACAGGGACAGGGACCAGGAGTCTCTCAGAGTGTCCCAGTGTGGCTCTTAACCCAAAAGGCTACAGAGTCATGGCAGGATCTTCATGCAGTATGTTGAGCACCAGGGAGAAATTACTAATGCATTTGGAAGCAGTTGGTTAGCGTAGTGCTTCTAGAAGTTGTAGATTCTGAACAGCAATGTTTTTATTTATTTTGTAAAAAGTTGGTTAAACGCATATTTAACAATGTGGTTATGTTTAAGTATGAGATTAGAGATGTGAAGCTTAGATATAAGTTAGATTTGAGGTATTACATACCTTGGATATCGTTCAATAGAAGTACATTTAGAATGAATGAGCTGTAGGTGCTAGGTTGAGATGTAGAAGATAGATTAGCTAGGCTTTGCTCTAATCCAGGTTGCGGTCAGGATGTAGGAAGCGTATCTCATTGATATGCTTCATATCAATATATTATATGATATGAGCACTGCCCATTGGAGAACAAAATGGCAGTGTGAGCCAGGGCAAAAAGGAAATAACCACATAGCCACACATGACACACATTCATAATGAAGTGCAAATGTGCTTCGTCTGATACACTGGTTTCTTCACTATGCTGGCCGACGTTGTATTGTAGTGTGGAGTGGCGGCCATGTTCTCTCCTGGTTTTCTCAAAACCAAACGACTATCGGTGCTTAAAAGAAACGTTGGAGGGGAGAAGTCAGTGTTTGTATCTTTCTTGAAATGATTATTTTAGGCTTTAATATTTCAGAAATTGCTTTTACGTTTACCAAAAGAAAAAGGTGCAGAATGTACGTAAGTAAAACTGTGTTGTATTAATGTGTATTATTGTATTAATGTGTATTAATGTGTATTAATGTGTATTAATGTGTATGTATCTGCATGGGGCCTGAAATATTGTCATCACTCAAAATTGTTTGCCTTATTGTTAATTGTGATATTATTTATGTTGCATTGTGAATGTATTTATTTAAATCTATGTTCATTGCAATTCAGAGTGGGGAGATGATTAACTTATGTTGATGTGAAACTAAATCCATCTATTTTTGGGAAAATTAATTCCCTAAGACTGTAGCATAGTGGTAAATGGTAAATGGTAAACATTTATATAGCACTTTTATCCAAAGTTCTTCAGATTCACTCATTCGTACACCGCCGGTGGTGTCAACCATAGACAACAGCCAGCCGGTGGGAGCAGGTAGGGTTAGGTGTCTTGCTCAGGGACACCTGGGGGTGTCCTCAAAGAGGACACCCCCAGCAAACCAGCAAACCAGCAAACTTCCTGTTGACAACCGTTCTACCTCCTGAGCTACTGCTGCCCACATAGTGTTTGTATCTGTGTGTGTACATGTTATAAGACTGGCGTGTTGGTCATTATGGCTTGGTGTGCTCGCTGCAGTCACGCTGGATTAAACACAGTGGCTCAACACTCACCTCACCGTCTCCTCCAATCACAGCCCGGGACCATCGATTTCACCCTCCTCAAACACAGCATTAGTCTGTGGGCTCATCTCTAATCCAGCGGACTGAACACACACTGGAGACGGGCTGAAGAATGGAATCACTGGCACGGTGCCCTGGCGCTGCAGATGGTTCTCACCAGCCTGTTTGTTTGTGAACACTGTGTGCCTGTGTAGACTTACTGTATATGCTTGGAAACGCCACCCCACCCCATACCATCCTAACACGTGCAAACAAAGTGCTGTCAAACTACCCGTGTGTGTGTGTCCTGGCTGATTTTCTTTATGTGGGTAAGTGGTGTCAATATCAGGTAACCGCTGACGACCAGAGAGGCTTGATCGTTATTAGATCTGAAACACAGAATCTTGTGTTTTGTTGTCAGACACCAACTCAATGCACCATATAAATGTTTTTTATCTACAAGTTACCACACATAAAAGTTAAAACATGGAAGAGTATAATCTATTTGTACTATTTTGTCATTTAGCTTTTATCTGAAGCGACTGCGTTAATCCAGATTCATGTGAAGAGCATGTAGGAGTTGGGGCATCTTGCTCAAGGATGCAGACAGACAGGCTGCGGACAATGGGGATCGAACCTAGTACCTTTCGGTTGGGAGGTGAAGATAGGAAATCTATCATACAAATACAATAATATCGTGTTGTAGACTTGTACAATATAATACAGTTGTACTCTACCTTCAGTGATATATTGTTGTCTCCCTCTTTCGACAAATGTGTTACTTTTTGTAAGTCGCTTTGGATAAAAGCGTCTGCCAAATGCTCTAAATGTAAATGTAAATGTACAGCCCGACTCCGCTTCACACTTTAAAATAGTCACTGCTTCCTCGAAATTGTTAAGGACTGAGCGACTAGAGGTGGTACACGCAACAACAGTTTGGTATTGGGCAACCACTGTTTGATCTTAATGACAGCATCTATTCAACCTGACCGCATCGAACGCCACAGGCCAAGGCCATCTCCCCATCACCTCACAGTTACAGCTTGCGCCATCACCATGACAACAGAGATGGGACAAGCGCCCGGTCTGTAAAGATGTAGTCTGGCAGATGAAGGCGGTAATTCGGGAGCAGATAATGTAGATAATGTAGAGGTGACTAAACAACACTGATTCAAATGAGTGACAACGACGGTTGTTTTGATTATTCTCCATGCGTGCAGAGCATTGTAATGTCTATACCATCTGTGTTAACATCACGTGTTCTCACAGCTAACACACAGCCGGTAGGAAGAGATAACTGCTTTTCACTGTGCGTTATCTCTGACACCGACTCTACCTCCACCACATCTCGTCGTAAGCTTTAGCTCTTTATCTCAAATCAGCTAAAATAAATAAAATGTTCACAATATCACGAGAGTTTGTCAGAGTGCTGATACTTTAATTTGACACTTCTACAGACACAATGCCGAAGAAACCCGCCCGGTTACATTCAAATCATTTTAGCAGTGATTCACCACAGCAGACGGCTGACAGACAGCGACTCCCTGCTGTAGAGTCGGACTTCCAGCCACTCAGGATGTCTGGGACATGTTCACACGTGTGCTGATTAAAACAACATACTGTGTGTGCACATGATGTGTCAGCATTGTATTCACCTATGAAGCCAGACGAGGGTGGATTGGGCTGGATGCGGTCCTGCGTGTTTCCCTGGATCACATCCCAGAGTCGCCACACGTAGCTGGGGTGGAGGACGTAGAACGGCTGCTGGGGCCGCAGGCTCCGACGCTCCACATACGGCCCGAAGAGGTTGTAGTCGGGGCTGGCGTACCACTGGGGAGGCAGGGGAGAGGGCACGCGTGTCAGGGAACGTCGGTCAAAGTCACCATGAAATTAAAATGCCACGGGCAAACTATTCACCCATTTCAACATTGTCGGATGAGTCGTTGATTACTGTTTTTATCAAAGTGAAATTCCTCGAGGGAGTTGAATTTTCTTGGCATCACTAATAGGATGTCATGTTCGTCCTTCCCATTGTGTCAAGCCTGCTATGGGTAACCTATTTTATAACATATGGCATATTACGACATATAACGGAAGTAACCGTTTTTAGCAAGCAATTTCTATATTTTGTGGCAGCTAAATGTCATGGCATTCACACTGAATTCAACCTGCCTGTGTTTACTTCTAGGAATCCACAATCAGAGACATGTGACCGATGCTGACACATGAAATATGATTGTCAGATCCTAATCTATATTTCTGATTTTGTGGGGGAAAGAACTCATAAATAAATAAATCATCCAACAGCATACACGTACCTGCAGGACATGTGAATAATGAATAAGAATCACAACAATAACAATATCGTACAAATCCCATCTTTTCAGATTTAGAGAAACAGAGAAACAGATCTATAGAATCCTATTGGCTAAAACCGTCAGGGCAGCTATGCGGTGATGTAATCCTATTCATCTAGGGACGTAGAGGAACAATTAACGGACCTTGACCCCATGATGTAACCGAGTTGATTTAAGAGTACGGGCTGAAAGATGTAACGGCTGAAATGTCACAGGGGTCACATATTATGAACTCAAACCCAGAGATGGAGGTACAGCACACACTCATGGGACATTGTGTGGATGTCATGTCAACACAAAACAATTCACATCACATAACAATAACCAGAAATATGAAGGCTTCTGTTCTCAAGGGGATTTAAAAACCAATAAAAGGAAAAACAGAAAGTGAGTTTTAGAGAAGGGGATCGTGTGTGTCTTCTTCATGAGGCATGAGGCAGGACCACTTTCTTCTTCTTAATAATCCAGTCAGGCGCTCACAGCTCCCTGCGTAATCACACGATTCAGCAAACCAGCAAGGAAGAAGGAATGTGGATAAGATGGGGTGGGGGGGGTTGATGGATACGAAAGCCAGAAAATGAGGTCCTCTTTAACTACTGAAGGCTGAGATTGGAAGGAGGAATTGGCCAGGATGAAAGGGTGCCAGGATGAAAGGGTGCCAGGATGAAAGGGTGCCGGACACAA
>OMKP01023173.1:0-12385 GCA_900302375.1 Bathygadus melanobranchus
CACAGTATATACACCTCAGTAACACAGTATATACACCTCAGTAACACAGTATATACACCTCAGTAACACAGTATATACACCTCAGTAACACAGTATATACACCTCAGTAACACAGTATATACACCTCAGTAACACAGTATATACACCTCGCTAACACAGTATATACACCTCAGTAACACAGTATATACACCTCGCTAACACAGTATATACACTGACTTTGGGAAGACACATTCTCGCTTTCCGTAACATCAAGAGGAGTTTCATTCAGCCCAGCAGGACTCAGAGGCAAGATATTTGACATGTCAGGTCAAGTGTAAACAGGAGTACGGATTGCTAAGGAAGACAACAGAGAGCCAGTGATTTGGGTGTTTGACTCCCTGGCAAAAGGTGTCTGCAGTCTATGGTTTTCCAGAAGGTTTCGAACAGGCACATCATGACTAGACTGCAAAATGACTAAATACATACTTTATGCCAGATTGCACACTACTATAAATTATTTTATAGTATTATCAAAATGTACTTATTCTACGTTTGTTATTTAGTTTAAAACATGGGGTTCCAAGCAGTGTCCTTCATTTATGGTCATCATTTTAAACTTCTATTTTAATGCAATTACATGGTGACAGAAACGTGAAAACAGAGGGTGAAAACATGCGCTGATAGCGCTGAGCATGCTATGCTAACAATGCCCTTAAGCGCTCTGTGTTCCGTGACGACTGTCCCTGATACATTTGACATTTGTTAACAAAACACACCGTCTCAGGTGGACTGGAGAGTCAAAATAAGAAGATAAATCTCATGTAAATCTCAAACTGTTGTCACACGAATGTTGACAGGCAGCTCTTATGTGATGTCATCACTGGAGCGGTTCATTAATGTGGTTGTTGTGCCTGCAGGTTTTTATCGGACCCTGGGTAAACACACCGCTCCTGGAGCACCTCAAGGTGACATGAAGTTAAATTCATGGCTCACAAATATGTTACTCTGTTTTTCCATTGCACTGCAGTCTCGGGCCTATCAACAGCAGTGGATAATAATTAGGGATAGGAATTGAGAACCGGTTCCAAATTGTCTATCTATCGGAATCGCATGCCTCCGAGCTCATCAATTCCTTTTATCGATGCCGGCATTTCAATTAAGAGTGGAAACACCAGCAACCTGCTGGAGCATCATTCTTAGATTATTTCATTTACATAAATTAGGGTTTGGGCCACTTTGGGTTTGACATATACCGTAAAGTCACACCTAGAATTAAAACACATGCTTCCTGTGATCACATGATCCACTATTGGGTCCCTGTTCAACATGCAAATATCAAGTGTAGAGTTTACTCACTCTCAACATAGTGTCCACATCCGCTGTAAGCAGACCAGACAAGCTGCTTGTCTCATCTACTACTACTACATGTAGGCTAGACTGTAGATGTACAGATGCTTAGTTACAGAGACCTCAACTTCATTTTTAAAATAGAACAAGCAGGTTGGTGCCATAGTTAAACAAATGAGATTACTTGTAACTTCTTGTAATTTGTAATAGTATATCTGAAAACTGTTCAGATATAAAAAACCCAAATTACAAGATGTACATTTAATATTTGGTCATTTAGCAGACAGTTGTATCCAAAGCATCTTGAACAGCGAATGAATACACATGTCAGTCAGGAGCAGGTAGGGGTTGGATAGCCTGCTCAAGGAGGCTGTAGACATGGGGGATCGAACCCAGTACTTTCGGCTGGGAGTCGAACACCCGAGTTATGAATGCTGTGTTCACTACACTGCCGGTTAAAGACTACTGACCAAGTCGGCATGTGGTGACGCTAATTTTTACATTAATCTTCAATGTATGTCGTTGCTAGTCCTTTAGCAGATGCTTTTATTCAAAACAACTGACAAAAAAATTTCTAAGAGCCAATAGGGGTTAGGCATCTTTCTGGGGGATGCCTGCAGGAAGTCTGCAGACATTGGAGTTTGCATCCACACCTGTATCTTGATGACACATCTGTGTCATCTTCATGGGCATGGTCTCTTACCTGTGGTAGGAGTTACTGGGTTGACTTTGGTGAGGTCGTCATAAGTGTGGAGCTGGTCCTCATCGATCAGGAAGGCCCGGAGGTCTCCCTCCAGGGAGTCATTTAGAGAAGGAGGGTGAGAGGCCACTTTCTTACCAAATCGTTTCACCTACAATCAAACGTAAATACAGAGGTGAGAAATGGGGAACTGACGTAGGAACAAGTGCATCGTGATACCTCATTCATCCAACATATGACATGCCAATGCAGAATCACAAACTTTAGACTGAAGAACTGGAATACACTCAATAAATAGACTTCAACTCAATCCTGTCTAGGACGCTCAGCACACACTGAGATGAAAACACTAGTCTGTCTTTCAGCATACATTCATTATAATTAAATAGCCACGTGACTGTCAACAGTCAGTAATCACATGAAATAGTCGGGGAAGCCGACCACTCCAGCTAGCCCAACCAATACCAGCATCTGTCATTAACATTATGAAGAGGGACCATGCAACAAGCTGCAGCCGTTTAGTCCGTCCAGGTAACATTTTACACGTCATCAGCTTTAAGGTTGGGTTAGGGTTTAGTTTTAATCAGATAGCTAGAGAATGCTAACCCAAGTGTCAAGAGGTGCTAATCTTAGCACAAGGAAGGGTGACCATGGAGTTACCTGGTGTTGTCCATCATAACTATGTGACCTGACATGTGTTTCCCAGCAATGCCATCACTATGTTTAGTACATGTTTAGTACATACAACATATATTTACCTTTTTAAACGACGCGTGTCCATCTGTTGCTCCTCGTTTGCTCTCCTCAGAACTCATGGATTTCGGTGGTTGGAAATAGTTTACTTTTATGTTTTCTCAACTTGGATGATGAAATAGAATTTAAAAAAACCGGCAGACGTCCACACAGTATAACTACTGCCCCATGAAACAGAAACTACCACATTAGAAACAGAAACTACCACATTACTGTCATAAAACACACAAGGACGAACCACACACACAGCAAGCAGCCAGTAATTGTTTTATACCTGCTTCCCGCCCTCCCCGTGACGTAGTTATGCCACGCCCACAGGAGAGGAGCGCGAGGTCAGTGTTGAAGTTGTAGTTTTGTAAAATTCCCCATTTTGGGTAATACGACCAAATACATACAACGTGTCATACAACATTAAAAGTGAACTTTTTATTCTACATCTGAAAATGAGAATCAATTAATTAATGCACAAATTAGCACGGTACGGTAGAATTGACGATTTTTTATTGTCTTAATATTGGTAAAATGGGGGGATCATTTACAATACCTGGGGATTGAAGAGACATGTGTACGTAATTAACGTCATGTCCTGCAGGTGAGATCTTGCGAGTCCGAGGTTCCCTGAACGCATCTTCGGAGCGGATCCAGGGAATCCGGAAACGCGCTGTGACAACAACTTTAACGTGACCGTCATTTAGTGCCTCTCAATGAACCGGGTCGATTTTCCATAAAATATATCGTAAGTATTTGCACCACCGTAATAAATCGTTCTAATGTATGTGCCAGAAGGGATTACGACTGTTGATACATCACTTTGTTGCTCTGTAGGAAAAGTGTAAGAAGATTTGTAACACCTCAGTTTCATATTTGGGGGAAATGTATGTATAATATGTAATGTGACCAAGCATCACAGTGTTGAGTGGAGGGCATCTTACCAAACTGATTGGCATACACCTCACTAGAACGGTGATATACAGATCCTCCAGAATACAGAGCATCTGTCCATCATTAATCCAGTCATTAATTGTTTCAGGTAATGTCTCAACGTCAACTGAAGGAGGCGTTTGTCAGCAACCTGAACGGAACCAGTCTGGGAGAAGTGGCGCTGGGCTCCTTCCTTGCCCCCTTGTGCTTCATCAACAGAGGACTGGTCTGGGTTTTGTATTACCAGGGGAAAGGAACCATCCCCTTACCGTTTCCATGGATTTCTCACTTCCTTCTAGACTTTTCCACGATTATAGCTCCGCTTGTCCTGTCATGCACCATGTTATGTGACATTCTGCATTGGGTCATCATGGGCTTGGCTTTGGTATCGGTGGCAGTCCAGTGTGTTGTCTACCATGGTACCGAGGGAAACCGCGCTGCCATGCCTCCACAAACCACAACCACCAAGAGCCTTCTCCAGAGTCATGTTCGGTCTGGCCCGGTTCCCATGGTAACTGTTTTTAGAGTTCTTGTGAATGTTAAAACTGCTATTAGCATTTTAGCTGTCGATTTTAATGTATTCCCAAGGAGATATGCCAAAACTGAAAGCTATGGGACAGGGGTCATGGACTTTGGCGTTGGGGCCTATGTCTTTGCGAATGCCCTTGTTTCTCCAGAGGCACGGGGGAAAACTATCGTTGGATCAAAGATGAATCACATCGGCAAACAGTTAGTGACTGTCTGGCCCCTCGTAGTCCTTGGTTTGGGAAGACTAGCGAGTCTCAAAATGACTGGCTACCATGAGCATGTCACAGAGTATGGGGTTCATTGGAATTTTTTCTTCACCTTAGCCATAGTCAGAGTCGTGGCATCCTTGCTCTTGGCTGTCTTTCCTGTCAGGCACTCATGGGTCTTTGCAGTGCTGCTCGGAGGTCTCTACCAGTTGGCTCTTGAGACCACGGGTCTGAAATCTTTTCTGATCCACAACAACGACCGGACCGTCAACTTTTTGCATGCCAACAAGGAGGGCTTATTCTCCATCGTGGGCTACGTTGCGATATATATGGCGGGAGTACAGATCGGACTCTATCTCATGAAGCCGAGGACCCTGGTGAGGGATCAGTTCAGAGTGATTGGTAACTTCCTGTTGGGAAGCTCCGTGTTGTACGGGGGTTTGTTCCTCTGCCAGGCGGCCGTGGAGCCGGTGTCCCGGCGATTGGCAAACTTGTCTTTCTGCCTCTGGACTGTCGCTCAGTGTATGTTTTTCCTGGCGTGCCTCGGCATCGGTGATATGATACTGCTTATGCTTCAGAGGAAATCTCACTGTTACTTTGTGCCGTCGTCATGGAACCCACACGAGAAAGACAAAGATTCAGTTGCAGAGAGAAAGAAAAGCAGCCTGGACAGATTTTGTCTCTTTCAGGCGATTAACAGGAATCAGTTGTTGTTTTTCTTGCTGGCAAATGTAACGACTGGCTTGACTAACATTTTGGTGGACACATTTAGCACCAGTGACTATGTCTCTGTGTCTGTCCTGCTGGCCTACATGTTAATTAACTGTGGTGCTGTACATATTCTGCATCTGTGTAAAATAACTGTCAAATTCTGGTGATTTTCCTTTTGGTGCTTTTTAAACTTTGCTGAGCCAAAATATGCTACAACACTGTTATTGTTACTGTGCATTCTTCTGTGCATGCAAAGTAAATTATTTAACAAAACTTAATTCATCACCTGTGTGTGTATATGTGAATGTATCATCAAGGACAAATATTGCATGTTCATTAAAGATTAACTTTTATAAAAGAACATTGTAACTGGATTTGCACTGGATTATCAGTTTATATTCTGTAAACTTTTTGAAATGTTGGTAAACCTTTATGAAGCGCCTTGAAATCGATTGGGATTAGGAATTCTGTTGAGTGAACTGTAAATAAACTTATATTTAGAAATGCTGCATTTCATTTATTTGCTGTTTGACAATATGGATATATATATTACTATATTCTATACTCAATGAGGAATGTTAAGTTTGCCAGTGGTAATGGGAATGTCACTCCAAAACCATTTCATTACAGAAAATGTTCATTTTCATTCAATCAAATTGATTATATTCTTCACATAAGCACAACATAAGATAATTGTATCAGTTATTATAATAAATATGATTTTAAGAAACCACTAACTACAAATGAACACATTACAAATGGCCAATATCCAGGTTAGGTTTGTTTCATTATGAATGATATTCCCACATGCGCCCCCTAGCGGTCCGTCTGATTCATATCATGACGCGTAACGACTGTGACGTAGCTCCCTACGTGCGGAGGGCAAAGGTCAAACAGTGATGATGAAGAGTCCGCCACCGTAACCGCCCTACCGAACTTGTTTATTTTTGTTTAGAAAAAGGAATCGTCGAAACCGGGTGAGTGTAATTACAACCACTATGTACACACACATAGCGATACTTAGTGTGTGGATTTACATGGTTTAAACCCACGGGGAGGTGGTCCAATCAGCTCCGTTGAACTTGATCACGTCTCTCGGTGTTGCTGGTCCAGAACCAGACCCGAGGGCGCCGCTTGATCCAGACCCGGACCTGAGGGCGCCGCTGGGTCTAGAGCCGGACCCGGGGCCGCTGCTGGGTCCCCTTGGTGAGCCGTCAGGGCTGACATTGGACCAGGTGTCCCCGTCACAAAGTGGTTGTGAACGTCATTATTAGGGATCTGATGTCAGTTCGGGCTTGTGGTTCTGGTCCCGGGTGGGATGACTCATGACGTGGAACCACGGTGTGACGTCGTCGAACCCTAGCCTAGTCTAACATGTTGTTTCCTTAGCTTGGATGCTAACACGCTAAACGTGTCAAGGAAAACTAGCGTCAATGATTTAGTGAACATGAAAGTTGACTGTCGTCCACATCACACAGTCTGCACGTCACGCCGCCGCCATGTCCTTCATTAAGACTAAATAAGTTAATGAAGGTGAATTCCCCCGTGTTGATTAGCATTAGCTTGTCCGTGTGAAGCAGGCGGAGCCTCACAACATGGCGCGGCTGGTCGCGGTGTGCAGGGACGGAGAGGAAGACTTCCCCTTCCTCGCCAGACAGATCCCCCTCTACATTGACGACACTCTCACGGTAAGAGGTGGTGGTGGTGGTTGGTGGTTGGTGGTGGTTGTCTGTTGATCCATACGAGAATGATGATTGACGAGGCCCACATTGACGGGTATTAACATTGACCAATGGGAGGGATGAAGTTGTGGCTTACCACAGCTAACACAGTCATCTGAGTATGGCTAATATTGAGACAAGCAATGAACTGCAGGGTTTCTATTTGTTGCTAAACCTTTTGATATCAGTTGTTAACATTGGCAGAGAGGTTGTCATTTTTTTCAGTATTGAGGGATAGTCATTTGTCTTTTGGTCAGGCTTTGAACATCCAATGTCTCAGTATTCTTCTATACAACAAACTATACTCCACTACTGTCACTTCTGTGACAATGTCACCATCTCTCCTCAATCATAGGACCAATAACATAGTTTGGTGTCCCAGAAGCAGTGTCACAAAGTTGCTTTATCCATTATATCTTGTATAACGTGGTTAGACAGCTTTTCACACACGGTCATAGTTCTCCAGTATACTTGATTAAAAGTGTTTTTGTGACTATCATCGGTATAGCATTGATGCAGGTAGTGTCGGCCGTATTGAAGCTTATTGTCATCTCCACCCCGTCTTTAAACACGATATGATTGTAGACCTTTAGGTGAAATGACTTGACGTGAAAGAATGTAACAAGTGTTTTTGTTTTATTTGCAGATGGTAATGGAGTTCTCTGATTATGTCATGAACGTTGACAGCCAGCACATTAATACTTCCCGATGGAAACAGTTTGCAGAGGTGATTAGTTTTAATCCTCTGTTCATAAGAGGCTGAAAACCATGACTTGACAGTTCACAAAACTTGATTAACCTTGTATATAACTTAAAATATAACGTCTTTTATAATATAAGTGTTATGTGTTAAATCCAGCTACAGATGACTTGGTGTTTATACAACTGCAATAATGCTGTGAATTACAAATGGCTGTCACTTTGTGACACCGGTCAATTAGTGTGTTCATCTTCTGCCTGCTAAAAGGCTAGACTGGTAGCAAACGGTGTGACACTTGTGTTCCAGTACCACTCCCAGTTGAAGCAGCAGGGCCTGAACACGGCCACGACAGTGTCGTCCAGGGAGGTGTTCAGCATGCTGGCCCAGATGGTGCCCTGCGTGGGCTGCCGACGCAGCGTGGAGCGCCTCTTCTCCCAGCTGGTGGAGTCTGGGAACCCAGCCCTGGAGCCGCTCACTGTGAAGACCACCGCCATGCTGTCCGTCACCAAGGCCTGCCTGGCCGACGCCAAGAAGCTCTACACCCTTTTCTACGTCCACGGGTGAGACTGTGGGAACATTTGGTTGTAGTTCGACTGCTTGTGGTTTCTTTCAACAGTCTTGGAATGCTCGCTAATAGAATCTCTGATTTGATTCAGTCGTAGTGCTAGGGCTAAACTTTCTTGGGAATCCGTATGTCAATGCTGAATTTTTGTCTTTTCTGTAGGTCAAAGTTGAACGACATGATCGACGCAATTCCCAAAAGCAAAAAAAACAAACGATGTCAGTTGCACTCCTTAGACACCCACAAACCCAAGCCGTTGGGGTGAGTACATTTATCTCCCTCTCTCTTTCTCCCTCTCTCCTCTTCAATGTAACTTCAGTTTCATCCCTCGGCCAGTGTTGATGGGTTTATTGTGCAGAACCACAGAACATTTCAATTCACACATCGCCTGACCTCTAGCACAACTCTGGAGTTGTGTCCTGTGTTGTTTAGTGAAGGGGAGACGCCGACATTCTTTCTGCAAGACTCATCCAGATCAGGCGGTTTAGACTGAGCTTGAAAGGCCGCAGTACAAGAGCTTCCCAAAGGTTTCCCAGCTTTCTGACGGCGGTGTGTTAAATCTTCTCAGGGGGAGCTGGATGGACGTGTGGGAGCTGATGTCCCAGGAGTGCCGTGACGAGGTAGTTCTCGTCGACAGTGCCTGCCTTCTAGAGACACTAGAGACATATCTACGCAAGCACAGGTAACGCAGCCTCGCCGCCCTCACAGTCTCCACGCTGCTGCGCGTCACGATTGGGTTTTTAACTAAAACCAGCGAACCATGTCTGCCTCCGTCTGCAGGTTCTGCACCGACTGTAAGAACAAGGTGCTGCGGGCGTACAACATCCTGGTGGGGGAGCTGGATTGCACCAAGGAGAAGGGATACTGCGCTGCCCTGTATGAGGGCCTCTGCTGCTGCCCCCACGAGCGCCACGTCCACGTCTGCTGCGAGACCGACTTCATCGCCCACCTCCTTGGCCGCGCCGAGCCAGAGTTCTCGGGCGTTTACGAGTAAGTGGAAATCATCTCCACATGTTGCAGAGGATGCCGGCAAGATCTGCCACTTGTCCAGTGATCACACGTACGGTCGATGCTTGTTTTGCTAGGCGGAGAGAGAGGCACGCCAAGACCATGGACGTTGCGCAGGAGGAGGTCCTCACCTGCCTGGGGATTCACCTGTACGAGCGGCTCCACCGGATCTGGCAGAAGCTCCGGGCCGAGGAGCAGACCTGGCAGATGCTCTTCTACTTGGGAGTCGATGCGCTGCGGAAAAGTTTTGAGGTGCTTAAACTTCTTTCTTCTTGACGGCAATTTCTTTTTTTAACAATGTGATGATGAGCATCATTCTCTCTCTCTCTCTCTCTCTCTTTCTCTAGATGGCTGTGGAGAAGATGCAGGGGATCAGCAGATTGGAGCAGTTTGTGGAGGAGCTGTCTGAGGAGGAGCGGGCCAAGGAACTGAAGCAGGAGAAGAAGAGGCAGAAGCGAAAGAACCGCCGCAAAAACAAGTGTGGCTTTGACATGTCCGAGCAGGAGGTGGAGGACAAGGAGAAGAGCCTGGACGAGGTGACTGTACATCCAGGCAGGGACCACGTCCACACTTAAGTTCTCCACAAATATACTCCTCTTCTTCTTCTTCTTCTTCTAGGCTGTCACGTAATCAAAGCTGAAGTTCAAATATTCACACCCTGTTAACATCATTGTCAGGTAGTGGCTAGGGGGTTCGACTCCCAGAGAAAAGGTTCTGGGTTCGATCCACAGTGTCCGTGGCTTACCTGTGGGCATTCTTGAGCAAGATGCTGAACCCATACCTGCATCTTAATCACCGGTTCACTCGCAAGTCGCTTTGGATACAAGCATCTGCTAAATGACTGAAGTGGTAAGCCCTAACATTGCTTGGTATCTGGATTTTGTCCTCTCTGAATGGTGTAGTGCTCGCTGGAGTCTGTGGCCCTCCGCTGCAAGGCGTGCGGTAGCCAGGACGAGGAAGAGGAGGCTGTTGCGGTGGAGGTCGTTGTCGGCAGTGGGAGTGATTCATGCACCTGTCCAGAGAGCAGAACCCTGGACTCGCCTCAAACCAACAAGGGTAAAGAATCCTTACTGAACCTGCTTATGCTCAGTCTGATTTACTACGTTGCTCGACAGGTATGAAAACTGTCTAAATGGAGATCCAGATTAGGGCTAAACGATATGGTCAAAAAATCATATTGTGATTATTTTGACAGATATTGCGATTGCGTTATGATTCACTATTAGTGGGAATGATCATTTTTGCATCACAATTTTCATTTTCACTAAAAAAAACAAATGTGACATTTGTTGTCACATGATGATAGTTCAGGGCATCTCTGCAGCACGGCAGTACTTCATTTATAATAAATAAATATAATAGTGTTAATACATTTACATTTACACATTATACCCTTAAAAAAATGGCAGCTCCTGGGATTTGGATATTGCAATTCAGCCCTAATCCAAATAGCTTGGAAAAGCTCGAGTTTTAAATTTGTATCAGTCCCTGTTTTCTGCCCTGAAGGTTGTTTCAAGTCCTCTTCCATACACACACAAACTGATGGAGGGACCACAAGTGCTACTAATATGACGACAAATTGACCCAACACACCTGTAATGAATCTGAGGTGAACCCTGGCTTTAACATGATGTCTCTGTGGTGTTTTACGGTGCGTTGTCTCCTGCAGGCCTGTCTCCCCACAGCAACGCCAGTGACTGTGGCTACTCCTCCAGCATGGAGGGCAGCGAGACGGGCTCCAGAGGAGGCTCGGACGTCGCCTGCACTGAGGAGGTCTTCAACCACGACGAGGCGGGTCAGTGGAGGGTCAATGTTCAGCACACCCTTCATCACTCAAAGTCCTCTTGTTTCCTGCTGGGGAAACTAGAAGATCTAATGATGGTTGTGTCCCCCTGTGAAGGAGACTTCCCAAATGGCCACCACCACCTCCTCTGTCAAGGAGGAGGCAAGGAGGAGAAGGAGGAGGAGGAAGAGGAGGAGGAAGGGATGGACAGCTGTGTAGAGTGCTGGGCGAACGCAGAAAAAACGTGCAAGAATAAAAAGAAGAAGCGAAAGGGCAAGAGTTCATGCAATGATCAGGTGAACAGATGGGTAGTGTATATATATATATATATATATTTTAAACTCTAGTGTGACCGCAGTGGCCTGATTCCCCCACTAGGGATCACCAGCATTTCACAAGTGGTCAAGAGGCACTTGTTTATAGTTGTGTGTGTGTGTGTAATATTCAGTTGTTCTCCATTCAAGTCTACTGATTCAGTTCACTGCCTCGCTGTTTATTCTGATGCAAACCATAATCTGTAATGTATTAAATTCATAGTGTGTGTGTGTGGGGTGAGGCGGTAGAGTGTATAAATATGGGGAACCATATTCTTAGGTAATTCTAGGCATTTTGAAGACTATGCTGTTGATTCTCGACGTGCATATAATATATTTAAATGTCTGTTTACAGGGACATAAAGCCAAAGATTGTGCAGCAGATGAAACCCCGTCGGGACGGGTTGTGACAACGGTTTGTTGCCAAACCAAAGAAACGCGCTCCCCCGTGCAGGGCCAACGTTTTGCCAGTATTGCACTTCAGTTGCCGTGGGCGACGCACGAAGAGACGCCGGGCCTGGACCCGGGGTCTCTGGAAGCACGCGGCCCACCAGACAACAGCACAAAAAGCCTTGCGGAACTTCTGGTGAGTATTCAGTGTCCACGATGGAAACACTGATTGGAAATGCGTACGTTGTGTCCTTCAGATGCGAACCCAGTCTGTGTGGTCGGTCTTGTCTCGCTCCACCGGCATTAACACTGCCAGGGGTTAGGGGTTCAATTCCCACTGGGACCTCCCCCATGCTAAGAATGTATGCACTCGCGGTATTCTAAGCCGCTGTGGATGAAAGTGTCAAGCTATTGCCATGCGTGATACAGCGATCCTATATAACAAGCTTTGGGTGAAGTCGTCTGCTAAATTAAAATGTCAATGTAATGTACATGTCAACCGGATGAAACAGGGCGACGCCGACCTCTCCTCGGACGAGGAGAACTGCCTGACGCCGGAGGAGATCCGCTTGTTTGTGGAGAGCAATAAGTGGTTCTACCGCCAGCGAGACAAGTACCGCCAGCACCTGAGGGACAGCTTCTTCAACTACTGCCGCGCCATCCAGCCGAGCAAACCGCTCCGCGCTGAGAGTGGCTAGCCTGCACTGGCATCTCAACGTAGCAGCACTTATGGAATCCTTTCAACGGGCGAAGGGAGTGGGG